>BCIV01000005.1:445772-490610 GCA_001600055.1 Filobasidium wieringae
GCGGCCTGGTTGGTGTAAGTTGTAGCATGTGAGCGTCTTTTTGATGATTCTGTTGTGGGTGAGAAGTGCCAGAGTATAGCGGCCTGGTTGGTGTAGTCGTAGCATTCTCGCTTTGGGTTTTCCTTGCTCAAAATCTTGCGAGTGGTCGTCGGTTCAACTCCGGCATCGGGCCCATCTTTTTGTCTTTCTTTTTCGTTGTTTTCCAATTTAAATCGCTTCCTTTCGCCCCGCTTTTGTGTCTACATGCAAGATCCTTCCCTTGTCGTCCTAATGAGCCAATGGAGACCTACTGGTACGCCCTGGTCCGAGCGGAATCGACGATCTCGACGCGCGACCTCCTCATCTTTTTGCCCTCCTTTTCCTTGGGCGGTAGGGATACGGGCCCTGTTTTTGCCTCCTTTTCTTTGTCGCCTTTGCCTGTCCTTCTGTAACCGACATCTGGATGCAAGATCACTTTCCGTGTTCCTAGTGCATGAACGGAGATGGTCGTCAACGCTCTCAGCTTTGTCCGTAAACATGATGCTCGCGCGAGATAGGCTCCATACCCTCACGACACTTGAATATCTACAAAAGGTGGAGCACAGAGGTACCGATATCCATTGAGCGGCAAGTAGACTATCGCCCTGACATACGATTCGCGACTGCGCAATGCACCCCGCTCTTGCCCACATCCCTGACCGATGTTTCGTTTCGAGCTTGCTCCTCGACTAGACGTTCTTGCACAACTCACGCCGCCCTTGCCACCACGACGATCCTTATTTCGAGCGACCACCATCGCGCTCTGTATGGATCTATATGACGCACTACCCGGTGATACAACGACGCCGACGCCTCCATGCCTCTACACCCTCCACACCAACACGGCACCATCGTCGCCTGCACTGACGACGACTTCCGCCTTGCTATCCTCCTGACCGTCTTCCAACGCCCATCCTGCGGGTGCAGACGCCACGGCGACCGCGTTGATGGTCCCGGCGTGACCCTTGTGAGTGGCGATGAGTGCGCCTTGACGAGCGTCCCAGGTTCGAAGGGTCTTGTCTGCCGAGGCGGTGGTGAACAACCATCGTCGAGGTGCCGGATGGGCGACCACGGAGGTGACGACGTCCTGAGCGCAACGCATCGAATCAACTGGGATGTACTACGCTCGAACCCACTCCCTACTCTCACCTCGTGATGAACCTCGGCCCGCGGTTTACCCGTCGTGACGTCCCAAATGATAGCCTTGCCATCGGTCCCGGCAGAGACCAACAACAACCCCTTTGTACTTCCATCCCCACCGGGTCCCGCGAGCCCCAAAATATCCATAAACGCCAGTCCCTCCACGCTCTCCCCTTGCGCATGACCGGGGAATCGTCCGACGACGTTCCCGGCGGGCAAATTGATGATCCTGATCCCGCCGTCCGCTCCTCCGATGGCGATCAAGTTCGAGGCGGGAGAGACGGCGAGTGCGGTCAACCCGTCCTCGAACTTGCCAAAGTTGGGAGTCTGGTGCGGTGCTAGACGGAGGAGAGGAGCGTTTTCACGAGGATCGTACACGCATAGCGAAGAGTCGGCAGAGATGGTGATGAGGAGTTTACCGTTGGGGGAAAAGTAACCCGACGTCGAGGTCTCGGTGTGAGAGGAAAACACTTGCATGGTATTACCCGAGGGTACTGCGAGCGTCGTCAGCTTGCGAACGCGATGGAACAATCACGCAATGCTCACGTTGCCACATCCATACGGTCGAATCGTTACATCCCGCAGCGAGTACCGGTCCTTTAGGATGCCAAGCGAGCCACTGCAAAGACGCCAACGGGTCAGCGCTCGAATGCCGATCTCGCACCGTGCAAACACCCACGGTAACCTCGTCACCCGTATCCAGACTCGTCAAAAACTCCCAATTCTTCCAAGCCTCTACTGACGATGCGTCCGCACTGGCGTCCTTCGTTCTCCTCCACACCCTGACCTTTCCGTCCATTCCCCCCGTGGCTACAAACTCGCCATCAGCCGAGAACCCAGAGGCGACGACCGAGTCGGTATGTCCCGTCAGTCGGATGGGCTCAAAGGTGGAGTTGTCGATGGCGCTCGAGGTGGAAGGAGTGAGAGGGGAAAAGATGAAACCGAGGTCGTCTTCTCCTCCCGAGATGGCTAGAGGAGGGTTAGGGAATTGTGGGTGAAGAGAGACGGAGAAGATGGAGGCTTCATGGTGGACTGCGAGTCGAGTGATTGGTAAGCTCAACCCCGACTCCACCTGGAGCTCGTACTCACTCGAATGAGCATTACTGTTATCCTCCAAAGGCAAGTTGGCGTTGATCTCTCCGTTCTCTCCCTCCTCCTCCTCATCCATAGGCTCGTTGTCTTCCTCGGCATCTGACACGACCTCTATATCGTCGTTAGGATCGAGGTACTGCTCGTCTTCCTCTTGCTCGCCGTGCTCATGGTCGTGATCGTGCTCCTCCTCGGAATGATCGTGGATGTGATGTTCTTCGTGGTCAGACATGGTATAAAAAGTGGGTCACTCTGTCGATGAAATGGGAGTCAAGAGGTCGAGAACGTCAAAGTGCTATCATCGTTACAACTCGTTCAAGCTCAAGGCGACAACTTTTTACGCGGACAAGGTTTATTTCCACCTCGATTGCTCATCAATTCATGTCGACGGCCACTTTACAATCCAGACAACCAATTCTGGAAAGCTTTTCCATCACTGGGTCTACCCAGGAATTGCTCCAAAAGTTCACCGCCATCTCTGCTACCCCCCGCCTTGAGCATCTCCTTGTAAGCTTTACAGAGCTTCTTGTCGAAAATCCCATCAGGCAAATCCTGCAAGGCCGCAAATAGGTCTTGTGCAACAACCCAAGAGTGGACATAGCAGTAGTACTACACATCTGGTTCAGCTATTTCCTTCATCAACATGAAAGAGTTGGGTGACTCACTTTTGGTCCATACCCTGCAACAACCAGATGCACAAAAGACACTTGAGGGTGTGTTCCTTCCACATGTTGATGGTTGTCTGTTTTGTCTGCAACCCTCTTCCAGATAGGATCAGTTCCCTCCTTCACTAATTGACCAGGATCCAACTGATAATACTTCAAAGACCTTTGATGTGAGTTCATCAACATCCAGTCTGACAGCGACAGTGAATTCCAACTCACGCCTCAGCATTAAACAACTGATACCTGATTTCCATTCCTCTTCCAAACACCTGCGCCTTCCTCAACTTCCTGACCAACTCTTCAGGGATGACCACCCCATCATCATCCCTTGCAAACCTCTCAAGCACATTCATCTGTAACAAGTGCTGTTCCATAAAAGTCGAAGGAGCCTCAACCAGATCCTGTTCCACACTGGTCCCATTGAACCTTGCATACTTGTTCTGGCTTGCAAGAAGGTCATGAAGGGCATGTCCATATTCATGGTAGATGGTTTCAAGTTCTGAGAAATTCATGAGGGTTTGGGCAGGTGGGATGTTCCCCACTAGTACCACTTCACCCAATTTGTGGCCTGGATGTGACTGAATGACGCTTGAAACATAGGCTACTGAGCTCTTGTTGGATCGGAGGTAGAGCTGTCGAGGTTCATATATCAGTCAAGGGGTTGATTCTAGTCGGTGGGTTTCACTCACATCAGTGTAAAGCCTTCCTAAAAGTGTTTCATCCTCCCTATCATACACATCATAGACCTTCACCGTCTCTGCCCAAACTGCAATCCCAGGTCTAGCTTCAAACCTGATCCCAAACAATTCTTCTAGGAGGACAGGAATTGCCGGCAAGACATTTTCCATCCTCAAGTAAGGCCTGATCTGAGTCACGTCAAAGCCTCCTAGTTCTTGTTGAGATAGTTTCTTCTTAGCCTGGTGACCTTGCCAAGGCCGCAACTCAGTGGTACCGTATGCCTGAGCCAATGCCATCTTCTCCTTGACAGACTGTTCGTGAACAAGGTCGAGGGTGTTGGTGACGAAATCCTGCACCCCTGATACTCCTTTCAAGATGAGCCCCTTGTCACAGAGGTAATGCGCGGCATCCTTGTATCCCAACAATCTGGCCTCTTGATGGCTCAACGACAGGATCTGCTTCAAGACAGGTTCGTTGATCGGCCAAGCCACATTATCCCGCTCAATGTAAGCCTTCTTCCTTGTGTCGTCGTTGATGGCAAAGATTCTGATCATATTGTTATCGGCGATCGAAGTGGTCAGGGTGATCTTCCCATCTTGATCCGGAGGATGATTGTCTAGAAAGTCTCGAGGAACGCCCTCCAATTGTTCGACGGTAGCTTGCCATTTGCGCTCCCCATCATTGATGTTCCTCCGAAATTCCGTCCTCAAACTGTTCAACTGGGTTCTTAGAGCGGACAGTTCGTGCCTCTTCTCTTCGGGTAAACGTACCCCTGACCTCTTGACATCCTGCTGACAATGCTCGATGAAGCGTCTATCGAGGCTGTCGAATGCAGGATCTTCAGCAGGTATCTGGCCGACAAGACGTCCTAGAGGAACACTAAGGTTCATCTGATTCGCCAAACCATCCCAAAGACTCTTCGCAGTTGTGCCCTCGTCTCTCATCTCCTGGTCCGGATGAAGCGAAACGAACAAGCTGGCTATCTGACCTTGGTCGACCACACTCGTCTGTAAAAGCTCGAATTGTCTTCCGAAAGTGAACAAGGTAGGAGCCTGATTGAACCCCTCGAGATCCTTTAGAGCTTGCTGAGCGTCGTCGTACGCCTGCTTCCATTGCTGCTTGTAGTTCGTGACGGTCATACCGCCGTCGAATGTAAAGTCCATGGAGGTTGTCATATCGATAGTCGCTGGTGATGGGATAGATATTGAGTAAAGATGCGGGTGGATCGGGCATCAGTCATCTGCTCGACGAGGTGCACACTATATAGGTGGCAGAGCGAGAAGCTATCAAAGGAGTGCAAACGGGGGGAATCAGGGGACAGCTGTGCCTCTCATCCGTTTCAGCGTCGACTGAGATCGGCACTCTCGTATCAAGATTATACAGGATTTCGTAGTTACATTGTCAGGGATATCAAAAAATCAGTACACGTACACACAAGGTTCGACCATTCTCTGCGGTTTTCCGACCGGCTACTTGCGTCCCCAAATCCAATCAAGCCAACCCGTCTTTCTGCTTTCCGTTGTCGTCGGAACGTCAAGACTCGACGACTGCCCGTGTTCGCGTTCGACCCGCTCGTCAACGTCCATCATATCGCCGTCTTCGTCGTCTCTGTCCCGTTCGGCGTACTGTTCTGCGATTGGTTCCGCTTGTTGCTCAGCAGGAGGTTCAACTTCGACGTCGTCTTCCTTCTTGACAGCTTTTGGAGAACCGTCCACGTCGACTATACGTTTCTTGCTCGAACTAGGGCCTTCAGACTCGGCAAACTCCTCACCCTCTTCTTCTTCCTCCTCCTTCACCTTTTCCATCTCGTGAAAGAGCTTTGACGGTCTAGGCGTTCCCAAAGTCGAGGACTCTCTTCGTTTTCGCTTCTTGTCCGGCTCGGCCGTAGACGCTCGTGATCCTCGCACAGGTGTTTGAGGGCTAGGGGTCTGTGAAGTCTTTCTCCTCGTTCTACTAGATATCGCCGCTTCTGCTTCATCCTCGCCATCATGTACGTGAGGGACACCATCCTCGAGCGGCAATATGAACACTTGTCCTTCACGAATCAACTCGCGGCCAACTAACAGGCTGACTTGCTGTTGAAGGGTGGCCGGTAAGGTTCCTTCCTCCTCCGTCTTCATGCGCTCTGTGAAATTATCTCCAAACATGAGGTTCTGCCTTCGCTTCATCTCCTCTTTCGAAGCGGGGCCGAGATCCTCTGCCTCGGACTGCGAGCGGGTCTCGTACGTATTGACCGCACATCTGGGTATGAGCATGTTGTGTGCACTCCTCCCTGATCCAAACCGTACTTTGTGATAAACGCAGTGGGATCGTGTACCACTCGCAGGGCTCTCATTGTTGATAGTATGGCTCGATGCCATATGGGTAGAACCATGATGATGATGCGTGAGCTGAGTGGACTGAACGCTCATCTCTCGTAACCTGCGTGGAGGCGTTGCCGGTTGGTTGAAAACATCGTGTCGCTCGCTACTACTATTTGGTTTGAGAGGTTCCGGATGTAACGTCTTTGGACCGATAGAGAAGCGGCTCGAAGAAGTATCACGCGTGATCGATGGGGAATCCTGGCGTTCTACGGTATTTCCACGAATGACAGGCGATTCTTGCATCGTGTCGATTTCCCTATCTTCTGCTCTGGTTTCCAGATTGACGACGATATCATCCCGATCGTTCGTAACGTGTGAGACAACCTCCTGAGCCTCAGCGTTAGAAGGTTCAGTAGACGCGACTCTAGCCGGAGTATTCGGAACGGACGATCGCTCTGGTTCGACGACAGCATCATCCGCTGCTGACGACTCTAGAGGCACCTGCTGTGACTCGACAGCAGCATTGTCTGTTCCTACTGGTTCCGCAGACACCTGCTGCGATTCGACGACAGCATCATCTACATCCGCTGATTCTGAAGACAACCGCTGTGAATCGATGACAGCATTATCTGCTTCGATCGATGTTGGTTCTATTTCCTGATCACGGTCTGTCCCGTCCATGGAGATGGATGAATCCTCAGCCTCAGACTGTTCGCGCGAGTCGCCAGCCTCGTCTAGCTGGGCAAGTAACGAGTATCGGTTCGCGACTGTGAACTTTGGCGGAGGGCTCTCGGGAGATAGTTCACGTTTCACCCTCGGAGGTCTTGCCGATTTTAGGCGCAAACCTGCTGGGGCCTCCTTGGATTCAAGGGCACCAGTATCTGCTATCAGATTAGTTACCTGCTCGAACGCGCGGACATGTTCCTCCTCTTGCGGGTGTGAGGCGTGCTGTTCATCTCTGCGATGATGTTCAAGAAGGATCGCGGGCTGGAGTTCTAGTACTGGGTCTACGGTTCGTGTTCCGCTATGGGGAGTAGGGCTTAGATCTCCGGAGGCTGGAGCGGAAAGCCCCATGACCGTCTCTTCAAGCAGATCGGTGGATGCGGCAGCGCCGGTCTCGACTGACGGTTGTTGCACGTCATCACCTACTGCAAACATGTCTTCGTCTTCACCGTCGGCCGATCTTGGACCGTCTTGCGGCAATGACTCCTGCGGCTCGATATCGGCTTCACCATCTTGAGCTATGACCGAGATATCTGCGTCGTGAACTAGAGTAGGTTCATGAGTCTCGCCACCAGATGCGTTGCCTTCGGATGCGGAATCACGGTCGGAGTCGATGGGGATGAAATCATCTGCGCGAGACTGGTTCATACTAGAAACGAGCTCAGAGAACTGCCCAGCTGTAGCTCCAACGACTTTGACATCTTCCTCGGCAGGGAGAGCATCGTGCTTAACTGGTTGCGAATCGATTGCCGTTCCACCGCTTTGTAATGCCTCGAGGTTCTCCGTGGTAAGAAGCGGCTGGTCTTCGATATTCGGTTGAGCATCCACCTCTTCAGCGTTCGACTCCACAAGGGGGACATCACGATCAGGAACGGGATCAGTTGCCGAATATACTGGGAGAGTGACAAGTGGAACAGGCGGCTCTCGCTCGGCAACAGACTGCTCTGCCGGACCTTCTGGTAGGTGATCGTTCTCAACCAAAGCGTTCTCCGCCTCGACAGGCATCTCGTCATCTGCACTATATCCAGGATCCTGTGGTACAATCAACGCTTCTTGTGCTGTACTCGTCCTATCTTCTAACAAGGTTGGAACTGGAACATCTTCAGGTGTCGTATCGACCATTAGGTTGGGAGCAAGAACCACAGTCGAGGTCTCTTCATGCTGATCGTTGTCTTCATTGTCGCTTTCGTTTCCCTTATCAGAATGTATTGACGCAGTGTCGAGATCAGCGCTTTCGTGCAAGTCGAGTTCAGGAGCCGTTTCTGACGCTTGGGTTTGTCCGACTGATTCCTCAGGTGTATCGATTACGGATCGGACAAGAGGAGGTTCTTGCTGAGGTTCGACGTTTTCAGATATCGCAGCGAGGTCCGGGCTAGGCGATCTTTCAGTGACCAAGGGTTGTTGCAGGACGTCAATATCCTGTACACTCTGTTCCATCATCTCCAGGTCCTTTGGATCGGTCTCATCAACCACCTCATCATCTTCATGACCGGGAGGGATCCCATCCACAGCCATCGCACTGCCATCGTCGTTGTCATATTCCTCCCTTTCCGCTGCATAGACAGCAATTCCATCCTCCGCCATACTGACCGGTTCATGGGATTGAATTTCCTTCAAAATCTCCTCAGCAGTTTGCGCTTCGGTAGGGATCTGATCCGCGTAGATCTGATCGGAAGCGGGAAGTATAGCATCTTGATCCTCATCAGGGGGAAGCAGTCCGCCTAAGATCGATAGAAACATCAAGATCAGTTCCGCATGACGATATAGCCTTTTCATACTGTACTAACCTCGGTCGTCATCAGCATATTCAACTCGCTCAGCATCTTCCCTCTCATCCGCAGAATATTCCGGATCATGCTGCGAATCCTTATCATCTATGACCAAAGCGAAGGATCAGCGTAGTCTCACGCTTTCCTAGGTCCTGATATGATCCTCACCTTCCTCCATGGCAACCACCTCATCCATCCCAACTCCCTCTTGAATAACACCATCAATATTATCCACCGCCCCTGTCCAGACTCCATCGGAGCGAGAAGAAGTAGGGAGGTCGGGCTGACGAACATCTTGTTCCAATCCTTTATGTTCTGTTCGATCTTCTGCAGAGGGGGATCGTCGGTCTGAAAATCCCAAGGTCAGGATAGTGCATTTTTTTCGGAAACGAGGATGGACTCACGGCTGCGTTCCTCATGATCTGAAATCTCATCGATCTCATATGGATCAGACTGGGCGTCCTCCTCCTTTCTTTCCGGTAGGACGACACCTTCATCTTCCATCTCGACGTGGCTGTCCCTGGTACCATCCACGTCCTGCTCATCAGAATCATCATCTTCCACTTCGATCGCCTCACTCAATCCGACTCGAATGACTGGCTCGTCTTGTCCTATCTGATCATCCTCATGCCCCTCCTCCAGCTCGTCCTCGTCCGATTGATCTTCATCCCCATCTCCAGAACGATCCTCGGCTTGTTCATCCTCATCGGAATTACTACCCCTATCTTCCGATCTACTCTGTACCACCCCATCCCTCGATCCTTCATCGTCCTCCAACTCATCTTGCTCTGGCTCCTCGGACCTCGGGGATCCCAAACTAGGATCAATCTCATCTCCCTCCTCATCCAATTCAGGTGCTGGAAGGTGGGTCTGAGAGTTTACGTCATTCTGGATCTGATCGCGGTTCGGACCGTTCGACCTGTCCGAGACCGGAGGTTCATCCTCATCCGAACTATCTTGAACGGAGATGATCTCATCTTCTCGTCCCTCTTCCACTTCCTGTTCTTCCTCTGCTTGACTTTCATTATCATCCCCGTCTTGGTCGACTTCACTTTCCAAATCCGACTGTGAATCCCTCTCTGCTTCCTGTTCTATGAATCGATCCGATCTAGACTCTTCGCTTCCTTCTCGTTCAGATTGGTCGGATTGATCGTTTCCGACAGAACGATCGGAGTACGATCGGACGGATTGGGGGGATTGTGAAGAACGTATACGAGGGTTATCAGTTCCCATCTCCACATCCTCGTCCACCGCGTTCAACCCTTCTTGATCTTGATCTTCTTCCTCTTCATCCTGATCTTCTCTAGATAAAATCCCCCCCGCTTGAGCTTCCCCAGTCATTTCTTCATTCGAATACTCGGCCTGACGTTCAATTTCAAACGCCTCTTCCCCACCTTGATAAAGCGTAGTAGAGCTCATCGCCGTTCCGGTTAGAACGGTTCCGCTCTCCGACTCAAGTGCCTGAACGAAACCAATTGAGGACGAAGAAGCTTGAATATTCGGAGTGACTTCAGGAATGGGGACTAGGGGAGAGTAGGTGTTAGGTGCAAAGAGAGGATCGAGGGACGGGGTTGAGCGTTCCTCCTCTTCTTCCTCTAATTCTTCATACTCTTCATACTCTTCTTCTAGATCCCCGTCTTGTTGAAGTTCTAGATCTTCATCTTGAGCTTCTTCTGGATCTTCACCTTGGATTTCTTCCGGATCGTCATCTTGGAATTCAATAAGAGCTGGATCCAGTACTTCTTCATCTGAATAGACTTCTTCTTCTTCCAGCTCAAAGTCGTTATTGCGTCGCGATGGGGAACCCGATTGAGCTCTTGATTGATGATGCGGGGAAGAAGGATGAGAGTTTGTATACGGGGAAGGGTCGGTTTCGTCGTCTTCTTCTGCTTCTTCCTGTTCTGAACTGAAGGTATGGTCGGCATCATGGTATTGAGAAGAGAGTGGGTTTTCTTGTTGAGGTGAGATCATCGCTATCGATATCACAAGTAAATCCCCTGAACGACCCATCAGCCAAGTTCACAACTCACCCTGGTCAATCTGTCCCTCTTCCTGCGTGATGACGTTTTGTCTTTCCCTAGCCAAACTGATCGCCTTCTTTGCATTCTCGCTCAACTCCACCTGGACCTGCCTCGAAGGACCTGGCCTGGCGAGCTCTTCATCGAGATCATCGTGCAACGTATCTAGCCCATCGATGATTTTGTTCCGTACGGATTCCACCCAAGCGTTGAACTCGGAAGGAGGGAAGGCGTCGTAAGCTGAGACGGGCATTTCAATGGATGAGGAGGAGCATGAGAGATTGTGGATTGTGGATGGTGGATGAACGGTCGAGGTTGGATTATGGAGGAAGAGTGAATGAAAGTGAAGAAGAATCGTCGAGCTGATGATGAATATCAGGTGAATGTGATAACGCATAGATTGGGAAGTCTGAGGAGATCCGATAACGCATAAACGCTTCAGTCGAACGAACCTCGACCGTCTTCGTACCGGATGAGATCAGTGATCTCAGTGAGTGAATGAGTGACCTTAGTTGTTGGTACTCTGAGAAGGCGTGCTTGGTTTACGATTTGCTATGATAGGTACCTACTTCTCGTGTCGTCACGCCTAGCTGCAAGGGGATCGGAGCAAACGAGACCCATGAACAGGTAATATCGGGGGTCTTCAATCTGTTGTCCTCCTCGAAATGGAAAAGTCCCCCACCCCCCTCTCCTATTCCTATCCCCTTCTAAAAAGTCCATTCTGACTATCGTCCTGCAATATCAAACGGGTCTTTCGAGCGATCCACAAGACGAGTCGCGTATCTGGATACGACCACCTACGATCCGCCCAATCGATCCCACTCCGATGTGACAATCAGGATTTACCACGACCACTATCACCATCAATCGGAATTCGAACAAACATGTCGAGTCCTCGACGTTCGTAACGAAGCGCAGAGCACGTTACCCTCCGTACCTATCCGAAGCCGTCCAACGGAAACCAGACGCAGCGGGCAACGTGAAGAGCGAGAATTGCGAGTCCGAGGCGAAGGCTGACAATCAGGACGGTCTGGATTAAAGGGACAGGTTACATTCATGAGTGTGATCCTTCACAGTACGATTTGACCGTTCCCCCTGACTCGCCTGATTCCGAATGTCTATCCTTGTGAGAAGACGATCTGGAGCGGTTCGCCTTGATCGAGATCACGGCCAGCATCGGATACCAAGTCGCTCTCTTCACCTCTGAGGACATGTCCGAGATGGTTCAGAGAGGTGTTGCTGCTTTTGATGATGAGCAGAACGATGTTGATCGAGATCACGGTCCGACCGATCCGAGGTGAGTCCGCGGGGGGATTCTCCGGTTTGTGGCAAGGAAGGAGGGGTTCATCCTACACTTGGTAAAGTAGCATCTGTATGCGGAGCAGTGATGACTAGACTATGGTAAATCAGATAGAGAGACTCCTATGTAACGACGACATGAAACATCTCGCGTCGATCGCCGTCGAACGCGACAAAAACAACAAACACAGCTGGATCTCAAATTAGCTCGACGTTGAATGCTCTTCTTGCGAAGCTTGTACCCCACCTTATCGCTCCTTCCTTTCATCTGACCCGCCACCCATTCCCCTCTCACTTTCAGTCATACCACTAGAACACTTGCGTCGGTCTGTCACCTCTTGCACTAGACTCGAAGGCAACCCTATCGCAACGCTCGTTTTCAAAAAAGATATCGATCCTTGAAACATCCTTATAGAAGTGTAGAGTCGGGATCGACCCTTGATCACATCCAACGAACTCCAACATGTTACATCCAACTACCTTCCTCGTCACTGGGCTGTATCTCACAAGTCAACTCGGCGAGACAATGGCCCAGAAGGCTGGGACGTTTGTCGTTGTGGGAGAAAGCGGTGTCAGTGCGCAAATGGTATGTCCAGCACTTATCCTTTCTTCCTCCCTACCCTTCTGACTTGGTTCTATACCCGGTTACAGATGTTCATGAAGAGTGAAGACAAGGTGTACATATTGGACAAGACGGAGAATAACCCTGCACAGATCAACGGACATCGTATGTGACCTTTTCCTGCCTTGGAAGCTTATTCCTCTAAAGGGACTATCACTGCCCCTGTTAGCTGCATGGGGAACGGAATACTCCCTCTCGACCAACACTGCAAGATCTTTGGAAGTCATGTCAAACTCCTTCTGGTGCGTCTCTCCGTATCTCCACACAGCCCGATCTCTCTGATCCCTCTCGTTTGAACCCGACAGTGCAGGAGGAATCGTTCTCGGAAATGGCACTTGGATCACAGCAGGTGGGAACCAAGCGGTCGATAAGGGCGGAGTTTCTTCCACTTCTCAAACGGGGGGTGGGGATTATAAGACTTATGATGGAGGAAAGGCGTTGAGGTGAGTTCAATTTGATGGGAAATGCGAAGCCGGGGAGGGGAGCTCATCAGGCCGTCTCGATACGACCGGTGTACAGGATCTTGGAATGTCAAGGTGATTCTTGTGAATGGGGAGATTATCCTGAACTTTATATGAGCACGAGAAGATGGTACCCCACATTAGAAGTACGTAAAACCGATCGAAGCACTAGGTGAGGAGTTTAGTCTGATACATTCCTCGTCAGACATTACAAGATGGATCGGCCATCATTGTAAGTCTCAGATCCATCGCGTTCCCCCTGAAGACAGATCCATTGACTGTCCCCGCAATCAGCTGGGAGGCTGTGAATGGGGTGGATATGTCAATTGGAACAATTACAGGAATAACATCCAGCAGAACAACCCGACGTACGAGTATTGGCCGTCTAAAGGTGAACCATCCTCGTTACCGATCTTGTTGGATACTATGCCTATCAATCTCTTCCCCTTGACTTGGTTGTTACCTAGTGGTGAGTTGCGGTAGTCTATTGAATCACCAGCGTTGTACCCTGATTTTCGTCCGATCCTGATCTATGTAACAGGAAACGTGAGTCTCTCGAATTTATACATTTCCACCGAGGGAAAACTCACCCGTTAAACCCCCACGACCCCAGCTATTCATCCAATCCAACTGGGCGTCGGCC
The DNA here is from genome assembly GCA_001600055.1 of Filobasidium wieringae. Lineage (NCBI taxonomy): Eukaryota > Fungi > Basidiomycota > Tremellomycetes > Filobasidiales > Filobasidiaceae > Filobasidium > Filobasidium wieringae. The sequence continues at coordinate 459,201 of BCIV01000005.1, forward strand.
ATATTCGACTGGCAAAACTCGATCGAATACCGGACGAACGATATCCCGCACGCCGTCCGGCTCTACCCCGCCTCCGGGGCGAACACGGCGTTACCCATGACGCCCGCTAATAATTGGACGTTGACGGCTATTTTCTGTGGAGGACAGAATTTACAGAGCGATCAGGTAGGTCTTGGTGTGCGTGTTGAGGCGGTTGCACGGGTTGATTTGAACTGTGGGGTTTTTAGTGGACACCGGATGAATGGAATAGTGAGTCGTGCACTTGAGGGTGTCAAGGATTTGGACTGACGGTCCCGAATCTTCAACCTCGACAGTTGCCGGGTGAGTGCGGAAATCTTCGCTGAAGCGCAAGGACGACTCGTTGAGTGAGGATTGTGTACGGCGGATAGATACGCCGGTGATGCTAGTTGCGTCAAGATCAGTCCCGATGTGGATCTGACGTGGTACGACGAAGACCCACTAGATGTCGGTCGAGTGATGGGTCAGGTGAGTCTACCCCTGGCCCTACGTGTTTGTTGTTTGGTGCTGATACGGGGGAGAGGATAGTTTATCAACCTTCCGGATGGGAGACTGTTCTTGGTCAATGGGTGTAGTCATGGGACTGCGGGGTATGGTGAGTCCAGCTCGATCGATGCGGCCTGTCGGCTGAGGTGGGTATTGAAGGTTGGGTACTATGCAGGTACACAGAGCTGGGCTATCGGGGAGAGGTACGTTTTTGCGCTTCGTGACAAGGGTTACCGAGTTGACCAAGATCGAGGGTCGTAGTTACGGTGATGGACCATTACGACAAGCCTGGTCAGTCCTCCCCTCCCCTCCTGTCCTCTCGACCAGTCCATTAACTTACGTTTCCCACCCCGTGCGTTCAGGTACTTTGACCAGACCCAGCCTTCCGGTTCGAGATGGTCTAAAGCCGGGATGGGCAATGTGGATCGGATGTACCATTCCACCGCCAGTTTACTTTTGGACGGATCGGTCATCGTCTCGGGTAGTAATCCTAATGCCGATTGTGAGTCGCGCTCCAGTCCAGCATTCGAATCGAGAGGTAAGATCGAGAACGTTGATCGACGGGGGGTGAGATCAGATGTGGACTCGACCATCGCCGCGGCGAACCCGACGAGGAATTATACGTACCTGACGGAATACCGGGTGGAGATCTTTTACCCCGATTATTACGATGATCCTCGACCTGCACCCTCGGGGTTCCCGGGGTCGATCGCTTATGGCGGAGGGTACTTCAATATGACCCTCAGTAGGGAGGATTTGGGAGGGGATCCGATGAATGTGCTCAAGACGAGGGCGGTGCTTATTAGGACTGGGTTCAGTACGCATGCGTTTAATATGTGAGTCCGAAGATGGTGGTTGTTGGAAGTAAGGGAGGAAGAGAGAGGAAGCTGATTCCGAGCGACTGCGGGAGGATAGGGGACAACGTCATGTGGAATTGAGAACATCGTTCACCGTGGCGGAGGATGGATCGGCCGTCTTGCATGTCTCGCAATTACCACCTAACCCTGCCATTCTCGGTGAGTCCGGATCGTCTCACTTTGACCTTGATCCCTGTGAAGCTTGTTCTGACCTCGTTTCCTCCCTCCTTTACCCATCTTTTGCACGGCCCACTCGTAGCCCCGGGTCAAGCGGCACTGTTCATCGTGGTAAACGGGATTCCGAGTAAAGGGAAGAACGTGATGATAGGGAACGGAGAGATCGGCACCCAGCCCACACAACCGGACGCCGAGTTACCGGGGAATAGTATGCCTGAGAACCCGTCCTGGGCTTGATCCTTTGGTCTTAGAGCTTGGGTGAGGGGGAGTACCGGAGTGTGGTTGTTAGGATTGTTTTATGAGATGCGATGTGACGAATATCGATGATTTGCTTCCGGTTATCTTCCCGGGGGAACGACCTTGAGATCTTGGGATGGTTGAGAATCGATTGATGTTCTGACGATTTGACAGGTTTTTCTTGGTTCTTGGTTTGGATTTTTTCAAGATGAACGGACGGAATTTCAATTCAACGAGTCGTTCGAATCCTGGTCAAACACTTTGGAGACGGGACGATCAACGAATCGAGTCGAGGAAACAGGAGGGGGATGAGGATATTTGGTCTTCCCTATCCAGATTGAACGTCTCCCCTGAAGCTTCTACTTCTCATCAACAACCTCCAAAGCCATACCGAGCTCCAATCCCCTCTCAACCAGCACCACGAACTCATCCCCGATCGTTCCATCCTCCTCAACATGCTCGAACCCCCCTCCCACCGCACGCAAAACCGAACCAAACCTCCTCCTTGGGCTCCCCAGCATCGGATCTGAAACCTATGAACCCATCTCAAAAGTTCAAGAAGATGGATGAGATGGAACTTGTTGGGACTTTGAGCCGATCGGGTGGGTCGGGGGATGATAGAGCCGAAGGATTGTTGGATCTGCAAGTACAGGGGAGATATTGGGTTTGGATTCAGGGGAAGGTATGTCCTGCAGCATCGTCTGGGTGGTGGTGGATGAGAAAGACTGATCTCTCTATCGAGGGGGGGTAGTTGGAAGAATTCTATACAAAGTTTCCGACGTTCAGAACGGACGAGAACGGTGACCCTGATCCCACTCTCTTCCTCTATCCGCAATTCCAACTCGACCCGAAACAAACTGAACGGGAGAAGGAAGGGAAGGAACACCTGAATACGATTTTATTGCAATTACGTTCGTACCCTCCCCCTCCCCCTTCCTCTCCCTTTCCCACAGTTTATCGGTCGGTGTATTTACGATGAAGAGGATGGCTGATTTTACCCTCGGTGATCGACTTGAACGCGGATAGGGAAATTAAGGGAAGGGATCTTAGCTACCCGCCGATCTGATTATCTAGCCATCCAAGGTAAGTCAACCCTTCGCTCTCTCTCACTTGTACCCAATTCTCACTTCGAACCATCCCATCACGCTCGATAGTGTACGAACTCAGCACACTGCTCGCTCTGAGGGCAGAGAACCATGCTCAGCTCAGTTCGAGCCTGGGCGTCTTGGTTGGGGGGATGTATGACCGATGTTCTTCCCTTCCCATCGAGACACTGCCCGACTCGACTCATAAGGCGCAGGAACAGGAAAGGGAACGAGAACTCGTTAACGGAAGGAGAGGGTTGTTCATCAGCTTGAGCTTGGTCTATGCTATTGCCCACAGAGAATCGGGGCTGGATTTCTGGACGGGGTATTTCCGATGTACCAAGACTCATCCGGGGGTCACGTCAAGCCGGACCTCCAACCCGAATCCGATCAACGAACCACCCGATCGGGGAAAGGTTCTGGACCGGACGGATCCCCACCTCCAGACGGCCATGCGATTCTATACCGCCCTGACGAGCCCCGATCCGGTCCTCTTCCATACCCTACTCCGATCCCCTCGCGTCCATCCGGCTTTGAGACGGATGGGTCGGTTCGCTTGGGGGAGCGGGTACGGAGAGCGCGTGTGGGATTGGTTGAGGGTCGGGTGGAGGGGAGGGGTCGGGGTTGGGTTTGCGGGGAAGGTCTTGGGTGTTGAGCTGAGTGGGATGGATCGTGAGAAGAGGGAAGCGCAAGAGGACGAGTGGGAACGGACCCTGAAACGGGATGAGGGGAGGGGGGAAGAAGTTTTGGGATCCGTCGTAAAGAGTCTCGGCGGGAGGATGGAGGGGGGGATGGTACTCTTCAAATGAAAACCGATGGGCCAGTGAGCATGGAGCACCAGATCGGGGGGCCTTCTAGCCTGAGATATGGTCAGAAGCATGAACTGAGATGGGGAGATATCCGGCAGCTGAGACCGCTGGACGGGTACCCGCCTTCCGACCTCCCGCACGCTCGTTCACCGGCGGGCCGCTTGGAGCAAGAAAGATGCATCGAGCATTTTTTTTCTGGACTCTTCGAACTCCTCTCGCGCTGGGACTTGGGTACTATCCAATACATCCGTCCATATCTTTCTGAGGGAAATGATGCGCCGTTCGGGATTCGGGAGGAGATAGGGGGAGGTGAACCTGAAACGCGGGATCAACGGGTGGCGGGTCGAGGGTTCTTCCTTCCCTCTCGATTCCTATTGCTCTTCTAGTTTGGACTCCTGGTTGGCTTGCAAGACGGATCCTAGGGGTTCTGGGAAATCGTGGGGTTCGAAAGTGCATGGGTGTTCGTACATTCCCGCGCCACTTGATTGTGGAGTGTCGATTCCGATAGCTTCGATGATGGTTTCCACAATCAGATCGCCTTTAGTAAAGGTTCTTGCCTTGAACAAGCATGCCCATCCATCCTCCAGGTCTTTACTATCCAGATGGGGTAAGGGGTGTTTTTAGGTATTGTACAGGTCAAAATGGGGTCCTGGATATTGAGGTTCAAAATGGCGAAAAAAATACCCTCCTTTTGACTAGAAATTAAGGGAAACGCGATAAAAAAGAGATACTTTCCGTCTTTCTTCATGACGAATAATCGCTCGAATGCGTCGAATAGATCGAAGGAAACGTATTGAACCCTTCTCAACCCACGTTACAACGCTTTTCTCAATCCTTATTCGATTCTGGGAACATGTCGCTCGATCTGGAACTGCAGAAAGATCTACATGAGGCTTTTAAATTGCTCTATGATGAAGAACCGGACGATTTCGATTTCGATCAAGAGGACGAGGAGGAGGAAGAGCTGGACGAGATCGTCAACGAGTCACCGGCTGGAAATGGTCGAGGTGTAGTCAAGAGCAGACCTATAGATCGCAACAAGATCTCCAAGGTGAGGGCCTGTGTGGCGGTTACGACTTGGGCTTGTTGGCTGATCGGAACGACGTAGAGACGGTTACAAGAAATGCTAGAGATCCTTATCCCCTCCGACCCGCTCAAACCACCTCGACCCAAACGAAGAAGACTCCTCCCCTCCCTTTCACTCCCCGCTTCATCCCCTGATACCACCATCTCTGACACCCCAACGACATACTCCCCACACAACCTCTCATCCTACCGCGCCAGACTACTCACCTATTCCTTACGGACATATCACTCCAAATCTCTTCCCCTGAAACCACAGAACGTAGCCCGCTTCGGCTGGCGTAACCCTGCCAGGGAGACTTTGGAATGCGATACCTGTGGAGCTCGATGGGTCTTGAAGGGGTTGGATGGACAGGGGAAGAGAGGGGGGAGGATCGTAGAGCTTTATACAGAGGCACTGAGTGGGGCACATAAGGGCGGTTGTCCGTGGAGAGTGGTATGTTCTCTCGACCCTTTGCTTGACTAATCACTTGAACTGATTTGGCCCGTTATTTATCATGGTTTAGCAAGTATCGCCAGGTCAGTCCCACTCGCTCCTTCCTCTTCGTCGAGAAAATCCCGACTCATCCCCCCCCAATCCCTATGTAGAATCCATCCATAAACAACTCCTAAACCTCCACCCACTCCTCTCCTCCCGTATATCAAGTATCTCAATCGAAATTCAAAAACAACTCTCCACCCTCGAACAATCCCCCAACCCAATCCGAGTGAAAAGCGCACTGGTAAGCTCTTCATCGTTCTCCGAGTCGAGGATCGTTCTTCTTCCCGATCCTAAAATCGTGCATCTTTCAGAGGGAAGAAGAGTCAGATCATCTGGAACGATATCTACTGGAAGCGATGGAGTATGATCGACCAGAGGAACCATCAGGATTGCAAGAAGTTTCTAGGAACTCGATGGTCCTAGCTTTCTTCGGTTGGATCCCACTCACGGTCCCATCGTCATCATCATCAACAACATCCTCAACATCATCTTCCGTTCCCCCATTTTTGGAGACTGGAACGGGGACAAGAACGACGATCAACAACGTCTTGACCTGTTCCATCTGTGAACGCAAACTCGACCTCCTCACGTTCCTGCGCAAGGGGATCGAACTGGATCCGATCAAGGAACATAAAGAATTCTGTCCTCTACTCGTCTACGCTCGATCGAGCGATGGGGATGGGCAAGGGGGGATGGACGGGAAGGGTTCTTGGTGGGATGGGTCCGTCTTGTTACGGGCCGGGACGGAGGTGCCGCTGGGGTTGGATCGGAAGGACGTGCTCGGGAGGATCGGACGGCTTTTAGGAGGGTTCAAGGGAGGATGTACGACCGGGCCGGACTGAGGGGATGGGGAAGGTTTTGCGTTCGTTGGATGTATGGCTGTGCTTTACTAGAGATCGAGAGTCGAACCTTTTAGCGATACGGTCATCCTGCAATCGAACGGTCATATACTTTCGTCCCTGATAGACGGGAGGATCCGGATTTGACCACAAGCGATCAGACCACACCAGGGCTTCATCTAGATCCCGTCCGAACCGTGTGATCGTACATCTATAAATCTCGTTCATATCGATTTAACGAATTCCTCTACCACCCCGATGAAAACCTCTTGAGGTCCTTCTTGTTCCACCTGATGCCCAGCCCCCTCGATTATCTTCATTTCCATACGGAGATCTTTCCCTGCCGGGCTCTTACGGGCGGCCTTTTCCCACCCGGCGAACAGCGTCGAGGGGGAGGTCAGGTGGAATGGGAAGCTCTCATCTTTCGCGCCAAAGACGAAGAGGAGAGGCGGAGTGGAGCTGGGGAGGGAGCCGAAGGTTTGGGATAGGGGACGATGTTTAGGTTCCTAGAGCGGTCAGTGAAGAACGGTCAGGAGGGTCTCGTGCTGGATAAGTGCGTGATGCGTGATCGGGCTTACCGAGTTGAGGCCGATGCAGGATTCGTCGGGTGGTAGGTCCGAACTGAAATAATCGTCGTCCCCGCTGTACGTATCATCGTCCCGAAGATCAACATCACCTATCGCCGTATGGCTTGCGGGCTAGCGGAGCTCGTATCACGACGTACCCGATACAAAGTAGACTCCATGCTCTATAAGCCGTCATATGCTTGACCCCGCATTGGTTCGCCAGATGTACAGGGACGAGCTCATCCCCCTTGCCAGCCTTGACCATCCGTTCCGCCTCTCGGCTGAGATCGGGAAGATCGATGGCTTCCCTATCGGAGATCGGAGCTTGGAAGATGGCCCCATTGACGGGAGTCGATGTTTGCGCAGATAACATGTAGAGGAGCAGGTCTTGACAACCTGTCGAGGAACCGATGAGGATGATCTTTGACTTGTCTACTCGATGGGAAAGGCAAAGATATGCTCGGGTGAGCTCATGAGCGATTGGGATTGATCATGAACACGAGACGGACCCTGTGCTTTCAAGTGTTTGACGGCCGATTCCAGCTCCAAAACGTCTTGTTGTAATGAACTGGTGGCATACCCATCATAGGCACTTGTCCAATGAGGTTGAGCACTGGTCCAACCGATGTATGAGCTCGTTGTCGAGACGCTTTTTCGTTCAGGTCTGGAGTCCAGGTCACAACCGTACTCACAATGTCCATCCGTTGTTCTCGCAAAGCTGAGTGAGGGCTTGGTGATAAGGAAGGGATACCATACCATTCGTAAGACCGCCGATCGCCAGTATGGCCGTGTTACTACTCGTGTCTCCCGTCAGGAAGATCGGTAGAGATTTCCCTCCGGGCAGACTGTAGAGCTGCAGCGAACCATGAAACGAAGGAACGGGAGTGGTCATCAGGTTGGTTGCTACGAGATTGGAAGAGATGCCGATCGCTGAGAGGAATATCCAAGGTCAGCTGCACTTGTGGGCGACGATATCTCTTGACTGATATTGTTACTATTCGTTATCTGATTACCCGGCATCCAGGCTCTGACTCGCGGACATCCATGCATACTATGTCCGTTCACTTCCCCGCCTCCTCGAACTGAGCCTACATACATCGCCTCGCATCTCATGCACCCAACCCGCAAGCGGTCTCCCGACCACGAACCTAAGCGTGCACCCTCAACTCGAACAGATCGGGCCTCGAGTAATGCCCCGTCACGTCCAGGTCGAATTTCGACTTGACGATCATGTCCAGATCCAGTTGTGCGGTCAAGATGCTTCGTACGTAAAGGACATCGGGAACGATCGGATGAGCATACGAGCATGGGATCGTCGTCTGGGTAGAGGAGATGAATGGCTCTCGATCTGGGGATTCGACTCACCCTTCGGATTCACGAAGAGGACCCGCCAAGATGTTGCCTAACGGATCGACTATCATGCTTCCACCTGCGATCATGATCTCCTCTTCATCTGGCGTTTCCGTAGCAGATCTTTCAACCGAAGAGATGGGGGCGGTCGAGGTAGAGGGGACGTGATCTTTTCTTCTCGAAAAGTGTTATTTACCAATGAACAATCAGATCCCCATCGGCCCGCAACCGCCACAATGAAAGTAAAAGATCGAACATCAGCCCCCCAGCTTTACAGCTCGACTCCTCTCGTTCAGTCCAAAGACTCATCTGATTGGCACTGAGCACGAAACATCTTCCCTCCAACGCGACATGCCTCATCGTGCTCCCCCACTGTTCCCTCCCATCGACCGTCGGGGCGCAATAAACCTGGACCCCCTGGGTGTACAAGTGCGTGCGGAGGAGAGGCATGTAGTTTTCCCAACAGATCGTCGCGCTTATCTTCACCGGGGTCGGATGGGAGGGGAGCGGGGTTGTGGTCAGGGTGATATCTTGAGAGGTACCTTGTGACCAAATCAGCTTTTCGCCTGCCGTAGGCATCAGCTTTTATGTGAAATGTAAAGATGATCTCTCTTTCAACTCTGGGAAGTGATTCGACAGGGGAAGGATCCACACGGGCTCACCTTTCTTCGTTTCCCAATAACCCCTCGTTCCGGACAAACCCAGATGACGGAACACCATAAACTCCCCCCACCTTCTTCCCTCTCTACCACGCCCGTGACGATCATGACGTCGTTATCCCTCGCTATCCCTTCTATACGTGCGGTAGCCGGTCCAGGAATGGGAATGGCGCTCTGATGGTAAAGGAAATAATCATCTCGACCTGATTGTTCCCGGAACCCTATAGGGGCTCCGAACGTCAGACCTTTCGGGTACCCGCCTATGCTGTGCGAGGGAAACGTGGGAATTGTTTCAGCGATGAGATGTCTGCCTAGATGGGGGTGATAACAGGTGCTGACAATGCTTCGGGAAAGACGACCAGTTGAGCATTATCACGGTTCTTGGCGAGTTGGACGTAATGCGTCATCTTCTGTAAAGTCTGGTCGAGATCGTACTTGACTGTACATGCTTGGACTACCGAGGCTGTTATAGTGTTGGACATGGCTGATGTCACTGAGAGGCTGAGAGGGATATCCAGCTTTGAGAGGTACGAGGTGCTGAATGAAGGTGACCTAGCTCTTCATCAGGAGATATGACGAAACGAGTCAACCGGCCGGGAGATGCCGGTTATCTGACCTCGGACTTGACGCTCACCACGGGCATCAAGAGGATATTCACCGAGGTAGTCCTTCATCACAGCCTCGACCTTTCTTCAGCCTCGTGCTCTTTATTTAGAACGGCGCATCATCTCCGTAGAGCACTCCCTCCATGATCAATCGGACATTAGCTGTCTCGGCCATAGTGGTGATATACATCCTCATCGCTTGGTCCATCGGGATCCCTCTACCTCCAGACCCATGGTTCACCATCATCCTCATCCTCTTCTCCCAACTCGTCCTCTGCATGAACGAGGCGAAAATCGCTCGCAAGATCTGTGCGGCTTCAGGAAACACTGATATTTCCGAGGTCTCCGTCACACACCGGATCTTGAACGCGGTCATCATCGTCTCCTCGACGGCTCTTTCCATCGGGAAGCTCTTCGTTACAGATGGCAAATGGGACGCTTCCCAGTCAGGCGAAGGTGAAAAAGTAATAGCATACGTCTGGGGATTATTCAACTTAGTGGCACTAGGGATATCGACGGCAGGTGAGTGATCGAGACTTAGTCGCTTTCTCAGTGCGTTGCTCAGTGAGCGATCGACTGTTCAGTCATCCATGATCATTACGTGGCGCTGGCAAATGCTCAGCAATCGCAAAGCCTTCCGCTCCACAACGTTTCTGTATCCCCCGAGATCCCTGCTGATAACAAACAGTCCGAATGATGATGGGATCAGGATCAGGTCTCATCGCCTGAAGAACGCCGCTCGCCCAGTGTGGACTATCGGGACGAGCGTCTTCCTCGTCACGTTACATTGATATCCGTCCCCGTGGCTTCAGAGTTAGACAATCTCGGTGAAGAACCTGTGGATTTGTACGTGTAGTTGTATCTATATCGCATCCATCTCTTTTGATACGCTTGACCAATCCATACGGACCTTCTGTATACAATACGATCTACAACCCTCAACAACGTCAGAATCACGATTTCAAAGGTCGACCATTTTTCCTCTGGCCGGGTAGGGCTGAGTATGCTCAAACGCTCGGAGTACGCCATGTGGTGTCTGGGAACGACTGATCTACCTGCAACGACGTTTCGAGATACGATGAAAACCTTCATCATATCGTGCCAGGCTCAGACAATGCGCTTGACCCTTAAAGGAAAGCGAGTGCAGGTTCCCGCTGAGGTATATCGACGTTGAGCTGAGGTGGATGATAGGACAACCATGATGCGGCGAATTGGAGAAGATGCTGCGCTTCCAGTCAGGGACGACGATTGCCATTTTTCTCCTGCATCCAAGCTTTTTTGAGAAATCCTTATAGGTGGTACGTGATCGTACGGGAATCGAAATCGAGATGCGAAGTGAGATCGAAAGCGGCACGTTTAGCTGAACAGATGGATGTAGCGAGGCTTCGGGACGCCTTGTTGAGGAGTTCCCGCTGGGTTTGTCGAAGAGGGAAAAGTGATCCATCCATCCCGATCAGATCGATCTAGATATCCTTCGCTGTTTCTTCCTCAGCTTTCTTCACTGTAGGTCAAAAATCGTACACTTCAGTATCTACTCGAGGATAGAGCATGAAGGAACAGCACGGACCTTGGAGGTTGAATTCCTTCATCGAAGCGTACCCTAATAACAAGGTCGTACCGATATATTTCACCTAATGCCATAAAGGATAGGTTTGGGCCCGATTTACGAGATATGTTGAGGTCGGATGGCTTTGCTTACGCTGGTAGTGAAGGAGCAGTGGTACTTGACACATTGGGACAAGGTGTAAATCGCTTCTACCGTATGCTGCAGGAACTTTATTAGCGATCAGATTTGAAAGGTTGTAGGAAACAGGGGTGGGGGACGTACGATTCCGACTATAATCATCCCACTGGCTTTCAAGAGATACCTTCCTAGGACATTCTCGATAATCCTCCTCGTGTCCAGAGCGAAAGGTTGGGTTGAATTGTGGATGTAGATGAGGGAACCGACCGTGAGGAGGAAACCTGCTGGACCGGGGAAGAACTTGGGGGCGAAATAGCGAGAGACTCGGATGGGTCGATGAGGAGTGGGATTGCGGGGGTCTTGAGGTTGCATGATTGTGTAGTTTGAAGTTCGGCTAGAGTACCACAGCCTACAGAGTGACTACAGAGTAGATCTGGGTCAACGAGGATAGACAGGATCATCGAACAGATAAGGTTGATCGTTGATGTCCGCGTACCATCCCAGCTTTGATCTTATCAACCGCATTTCCCTCCATCTACGGTCCCGGATCTCTTCCTGCCTCGACTGCTTCTCCTGATCATCCTATCTGAGAGTACGATCCTATCCAACAAGATCCGGTATGGCATGGTATCGCCATCGAGCTACGGGACAACGGAACGGAGCTCCTGCGATGACTCAACGGGAGATAGCGAGATAAGCAGCACGAGGACTCTGCACCTTGACGGTATACAATGATCTCGTAACCTGGCAACCTGATCGTATCTGGACTGGAGTATCGACATCTTTAGTAGAGTACCGCCATATTTTCAACGCCTAGTCAATCTGACTTTTGGCAAGTATCGTCAATCAAACTATGAACCCCCTTGAATTCGTATTCAAAAAGGTAGACGATCTGGAGATCAGTCTCGATGTCTACCTCCCAGCCTCGGCTACCAAGGAGAACCCCGCGAGTGTATGTCCTTGGTGGCATGGTGGTGGTCGTAAGTAGTCAATTTAAAGATGGTTACATGAGAGCTTGACACTGACTGTTCGTTACTGTTACAGTCTTCCAGGTCAGTCTGCTCCACAGGAGGGTTTGGGACAAAGTTACTTACCGATCATGCACCTCAACCGCATTCTAGGGTACAAGGAAGGGTTAGTATTTTACTACTCAGCGTTTAAACCCGGTTACGATTATCAAATCTGATTCATGTTCTTACTCCTTGACAGTCTGTCCACCCAACATGTTGACCCTCCCCGAAACTAGCAACATAGCCTTCATCTCCGCCGACTACCGTCTAGCACCTCAATCCAATATCAACCTTATCCTAGAGGACACAGTCGACGCCGTCAAATTCATCCGACAAACACTCCCCGGTCTGGTAGAGGATCGGATCAACCCGGAAAAACTGGCCGTATCGGGTGGGAGTGCTGGAGGTTGGTTGGCCCTCCTGGCGGGGATTCCGCTGGATGGACAACCAGGTTCGGTCACCCCGCCTGTTACTTGTATGGTTGGGATTTATCCGATTACGGATGTCGATACGGATTTCTATACGAGGAAACAGAGACCGGTTTCGTACTGGCCTGCGGGGATGTGAGTACGAGCGTTCTCCTTTAAGGGTTGAGCAAGACTGATGGAACCTCCTTTCTTTTGCGGCCGTATAGCATCCCTCACGCTCAAGCTGAACCTCATCTGGACCCTTCAAGTCCGGCGCTGGTCTCCTCCGGGACAACCTCTCCCCGTTCCATCGTGTATCACTATGCACTGCAAGAAGCTCTCTGGCATCACTTATGGTTCACCAACTCTCCCACTCAATCCCCCACCTCCCCGACCGATCCGAAAGCATTCAACATCTCTTCCAGGATCTCGCAGGCAAAGGAAAAGAACATCGCTTTACCTCCCGTTTTCATTGCGAGCGGGACGGCGGATGATAAAGTCGACCCTCGTGGTGCGGCCGAGTTGGCCAAGCAGTTGACGCAGGCGGGGTACGAGTTCGAGTGGGATGAGAGGGAGGGGGCGGATCATCTTTTCGATCAGGTACAGGGGGAGCGGATGGTGAAGATGCATGCGTTTTTGAAGAGATGGTTAAATTGATCTTGTTTACGGGGATGAGGGGGATTGTAATTACATGCTCAGTTACGCCAGGAGATGCAATGTATGGTCAATAGTAAGCTGATCGTGCCTGTTGTCAAATCCCTTTCCCCTTCATACCCTTCCACCTCAGCGAGGTCTTTATGCCCCAATCTTGCCTGCTCCCTCATTATATCCTTGTTATCCAAGACCGTTTTATCATGTCTTGCGTTTCGCACCACCTTACAGCGGAAAGTCAAATCAAACCAGTCGTCAAGTTGTCATGACCCCGCAGATGAGAGCGCGATGGCTGTGGCGTTTGTTCCATACTTACCGCTCATGCTGTTATACGGATCTAGACAAATGTATCTAGGCTTTGTTGAATAATCGGATGGAATCTCCTGCAAGGAACACACTTGACTGACTGGAAATTCAGGAAGTTTTCATCATTGATTGCTTCTGGTCGAGAAGAACATCAACCTGCGCATGCATATGCGTAGGTCTCTTTCATCTGTAAAGATGACGGGTTCGACAAAGAAGATCAGATTTCACCTTTACTCAGCTTGATACTTGAGTAGCAAAGAGCGATAGAGAGGTATAGATCAGAACAAATCAGAAAGTCATGACTATGCGGATAGATGCGGATTTGAATGGTATAGGGGTAAGAAGGAGATTTTGGTACACAGGAATCACCCATCATGACTTCACCAACGTACCAGTCAGCATACATCTTCTGATGCATCTCTTGGTCCATCTTTACAATGGCTAAATAGGCCATCCTAGCCTGGAAATTTGCTTGGTTTCAGGAGGTGGCTTGGGAGTTCAGGAGACAACAATTAGAGTTACTATACTTACCTCGGTGCCACACCTTCACGGTATGTTTTGTGCAAGCTGTGCAGGGCAAGCCTTTTCTCCCCGTTGCTGTCAGTCTCCTCTTCAGCTTGGGCAACTACCTTAGCATTCTTCTGGCCCGGAGCAGGTGATATCAGAAAAGGGGAAAAAAGCAATCTCTGGAGATAGGGGCAGAACGAATTGGAGCCTTGAGTATAGAAGATCAATTGAACTGACCTTCAACAGATGGAGTCGAACAAGCGAGTCACCAGACAAAGGGAACAAAACAAAAAGCAAAAGAGGACCACGAGATCACGAAGCGTACCAACCTGCCAACGTTGTGACAGGATGATCGGTTGATCCTCGAGATGCAACGTGAATGCCGTCGAAAGGCGCCCCTCTACACGACGAGCCGATTCTCAAGTTGTCCCGGACTCATGGTGGTAACGCAGAAGGGATCCCAAATCCCTACGCCAACTCGACATCTTATCCAATCATTTAAACAAGAGATACACGGACCATTACCAATCATTATCATTCCTACACGAAAACCTCTATAAGAAAACCATCTATCCAGCCTTATCCCAACCGCCCTCCTCCCGACCTCTCACCAAACCCGACGCACGGGTCTAACTGATATAACGGAAATTAGGATGATGGAAACCCAACTCCTCCTGATGTTCCTTTTGCAACCGATAATCCCTCCCACCACGATCCCGGAGCGCGTTCTCTCGTCTCTGATACAACATGAGAGCGATACTGACGAGGATCACCGAGGCTCCGGTACAGCAGTTGAGGTAGTTGCCGATCTTGTATCCGGTCGATGCGTCCGTGGGGATATAAGACCAGCTGTGGGTGCGCGTGGACGGTACGGTGTGTGGTGTGATGCGTGGTGTCAGTGAGGAACGAGGAGCGTAGCGTAGGGACGGGCGGGTGAGACTCACGTAGCGGCGATGGAACCGATACATCCTACACCGGTCACGATGGCACCGGTCATGGCACGTACGGTATCAGGAGCCGCATTCGAAGCTGCCCAACCCATCACGATGGGCTGCGGGGAGGGGAGAGCGGTGGGGGGAGGGGGGTTAGGGAGAGGGATGGACGATCAACAAAGGTACGAACAAAAGTGATCTCCTCACCCGAGACTCACCCCGTAGATGAAACCCGAAGCGGTATTGACGAAAACGGCGAAATACCTGACTTTGACCGCACTAGCGTCCGTCCCTGCCCAGACTGCCAAAAGTCACGCACGCACGCACGTACGAATCATCAGCCCCGTCCGCTCGTTGGTTTAGCCAGCTCGGGCGCGGAACTCACTTCCGTACCCAATAACAGACAACGACGCTCCAAAGATCGTCACGTACCCGTGTGCGCGGGTACGCATCGCGACGTAACAAGCGACGAGGGCGATGATGGCTGCCACGATGGACGGAGCTACGGCGAGGAGTTGGATCTTGACGGTCGATGAACCTGGGTAGTTCAGGCGTAGGATGGAGGGGGTGAAGATGCTTAATCTAGGAACGCCGGTTGTGGTTGTGAGCGGGGTGATGAAATGGGTAAGGGGGACGGAATGCTTACCCTTGGACGGTAATGTTATCACCTAAAACCCAGTGCGCATGCGAATCATCAGCTCCCCCTCTTCCTCTCATTCCAATCTCAAGCCCATAAACGCGACTCACATATATACATATAAGTACAAGCCATGGTATTCACATTGAAGAACGCCTTGAAGATCAACCTCGCGCTCGTCTTCTCCGTCCGGACCTCACCGTCGGGGGCGTCCGAGGCGAGACGGGAGAGGACGAGTTGGCGTTCGCTAGGGGAGAGCATGCGGGTGGTGGTTATGTCCGCGGGGAAGAGGTAGATCATGACGCTGTCCGCGAGATGGGTAGGAGGGGAAGGGGGGGCGTTAGTACGGCCAAGGTTATGGGAAAAACCAGTCCACACGTACATCCCGAAGAAAGTCGTGATGATCCCTTCCACCACTGTGTCCGCAATCACGAAGACCAGGCGAATCGAGACCGCATCAGCCCCCATCCCCTTGACCCCAACCCAACCCCAGAAAGGAGAAAAGACGCACGGAAGATGGTCCTCCACGACTTGACGCTCCCTATACTGCCGAGGCTTAGGAGCCCGCTGCTTAGTAATCCTCCGACTGCAACGAGGTGGGGGTTAGCAGGGGTCTGCGCGAACGTTGGGAAACATGGGAAAGAAGGGAAAAAAGAACAGAGAGAGCCAGACGTACAAGCCTGAGCGAGACCTGCGGCGGAGAGCATGAAGAACCCGATCCGGGCTGTTAGTTCTGATCGTTTGTAGTACTGTTCCCCGCCGAGTTTGACGCGAGACGCAGAACGCAGGACGCAACATGCAGGACGGAAGACGCAGAAGAACGGAAAAAAGCAAGAAAGCAAAGGAAGAAAAGAACAGAAAGCGAAAGAGAGAAAAAGAGAAGAAAAAAGGATCAGCCCTCCTCCTCAACCCCTCGTCAACCTCGCCCACCGCCAACTCACCCGTGACATCAAATAAGCCAACCCAGGCATAGTCGCCGCCTCCCCTATGCCCAAGAAACAACGGACGGCGAAAAACCCGGACCGGTTGGTGAGCCACGTGGTGGAGAGCGTTATGAGGCCGAAGAGGGTTATCATCAGGGGGACGAAGAGGAAGCCGAACCGCTGTCGATTGGGCGTGAGCGAGCGAGGGAGCATGGGAGGGGAGAATGGGGGAAAGGGGATCAGATGCGATTCGATGACACCGGGAGAGACGCGGGGACCGACCTTTATGGCCAGACTACAGGGGATCTCGGCGATCATGTACATGACGTAGAAGAGACAGGCGCCTATGTTGAAGTCGTACCCGCGCAGGCCTAGGTCCGCCTCTAGCCCGGCGATACGGGCGTTTCCTGGGAGGGGAGCGAGTATGGCATATGGCGAGTGTAGTATGTATTGCGAGAGGGGAGGTAGTATGTATGGCGAGAGGTGAAGGTAGAGGTAGCGAGGTATCAGCCGTCCCCACTTGCCACTTGAGCCGCTCGACACTTGGACCTACCGATATTACTCCGATCGAGAAACAACAAGAAATAGGCGAACCCGGCGATGGGCAATATCCTCACATCCAGTTTCCTCATCACCGCCTTTTCCGCTGCGGCGTCCCAGTTCGGGTCCGCCTCGGGGTCAGCGTTGGGGTCAGTTCTCGGGTCATTATGGGTGGAGGGCGAGGCTGGATGGTGCGTGTCGTCGAATGCGATGGAAGGGACGATGGGCGATGAGGCGTAGGGGAGTTTTTCTTTCTCCGAGGATGAGGGGGTGGTCGGGCTGGGGCTGGTGGTGGTGTTCATCTCGGGGGGATTTATGGCCAGTGAGTGTGAGTGCGAGTGCGAGTGATTCGAGAGCGAGGGAGGGGACGTGCGTGGGAGTCAACGACGGTCAACGTTGAAGAGCAGGGTATATAAACGCCCGAGCATATCCTTTCGGATGATGACTAGCATGACTAGCAGCTATCTGATGAGTGATCGCAGTTGAAACGCTCCCCCCCTTCCCGTGCTTATCCCCTCGGATCGGGTATCGTGTGGGGTGTGTCATCGAGCATCACATGTGCCCCGTCCCATGCCGAGCAGTGGGTGGTTAGTGGGGTGTTATCTTCAGGCCGAGTATCACCTTCCCTTCCTTTGGTCGCAACTACGCTGGGACGCTCTGCAGTTATCTTCCAGGTTTCACTCTGGACAATAGAAGCAGTGTGTAGGCGATCAATCCGACCCGTACTCGACGCGCTCACACGCTCGAAGGGGTAATAGCCGAGATCCTGCCGTGTGTACCTCGTCTGAACGCTTTTGTTCCGACAGCGACAGCGACAGCGATAGAGGGTTTGATGGATGACAAAAGAAAGGGTTTGATAGATTGGATTGATGGATTGGATTGTAATATGTGATATCGTATCCCTTATCCCTAGCGATCACGGGATCACGGGTCACAGATTAGCTACGAGCTACGAACTACGAACTACGAGCTAGCTACGATCCGAACTGATAGAGTTGAACTCTGTCTGAACTCTTGGTCAACGGGAATCGAGCATAGGACTCTACGCGCTCGGTCGGACACGTGAAAAGCAGGTCGAGCGGGTTAGAAAGTCAGGTTTATGTAGTGTCAACCGTCAGGCGCCAAGAGGGCGAGTACTCAGTAGACAGTAGGCAGGCAGGCGAGTAGCAAGCAAGCAAGGTAAGGACCACACCGTGATCTTCATCTAGAACCACGGCGAGGAACGAGTCGTCCTCCAACGTTTATCGGTGGGCAGACGAGTCACGTGACTCCGGTTCACCGGGGCTCGATTGGGGTGGAAGGTGAGGAGGGATGGGGTTCTTGTGGCTTGGTGTGGTAGGGAAGTTTTAGGAATTTGGGTGTTAGGGATTCGGGCGTTAGAGACTTGGGCGTTAAGGATCTGGACGTTACGGGCTAGGGTTTATGGGTTGGGGCGAAGAGGGATCAAAGTAAAGCGAGATCCGCCATATCGGTAGGTGTACAAGGGTCAAGGATTTAGGGGTTAGGGATTTAGGTATTTTCAATGAAATGTATAGTCCGTATGTATCGTCGTTGAGAACACAACCATCCTCCATCCCGCGCCCCCTCTCCCCCATCCGCCCGATCCGCCCAACAACCGACCCTAACCCCGCCTGCAAGACTCGGGCACCAACCCCTCCAAATGCGAACGCATATCGTACCCGTTGATCTCCTCGATCGTCAACCTCTGATGCCCCGGGATGGGCTTGGCCGGGCCGGAGGTCGCGCTCCCTGGCTACGAAACAGCCAGGGGGTTAGTGGGGAACAATCTCGGAGATGTGGTGAAGAAAGAACCGGCACGCTCACTAGACTACTAAACCCGATCCGCTCCCTGATATCCTCCGTGGCCAACGCGCTACAAAAGGCTACCCTATCCGCCCGTGGTTTACGCAGTTCTTGATACTTTGCCAACCCTTCGGGGATGTCACGGGTGTATTTGTAGTGCGGGGAGAAGATTAGGGATAGGGCGGAGGCGTCTTCGAGCGCTTGGCAGGCTCCTCTACGGCGGGAAAAGGGGTCGGTCAGGTGATGACTGGGATTTGTTCAAGAACAGACGGGCACGCTGGGACTCACTGGCTCTGATGAGGAAACATCGCATGGCAAGCGTCCCCCAAAAGCCCTACCCTTCCCTTCGTCCACCCCTTCAGGGGAGCGTGTTTGTATAACCTCCACGGTTTACGATCGACTGAGGCGTTTAGCATCTTCAAGCAATCCGGATCGAGGGT
Organism: Filobasidium wieringae; assembly: GCA_001600055.1. NCBI lineage: Eukaryota > Fungi > Basidiomycota > Tremellomycetes > Filobasidiales > Filobasidiaceae > Filobasidium > Filobasidium wieringae. The sequence continues at coordinate 478,293 of BCIV01000005.1, forward strand.
GGGGTAGGGGGCGAGGAGAGTGGGGATGGGGATGGAAGCGGTTTCGAACCCTTCTTTGGAGGTCGTCGCTAGTTCTGCCTGTGAGCGTGAGGCAGGGTCAGTCAGGGGCGGTCTCTTTTGTCTCGATTTGGATTTGGATCTGTTGACGATGAACCCGGACTCACGGGGAAGAAACAATAAAAGGAGATGAGTGATCCTCCGTTACAGGGAGCCATGACGATCTTGTTATACTTGTTCACGTCTTCCGTCTCGAACCCGCCCCAGAACTGGATCGCCGGGCTATCCGCGAGGGGAAGGGGGTTTCGTATCGCCACTGATCAACATTTCGGATCGAGTGGAAGAGATATGTGGCGGACTCACTCGGCGTAGTGGGAAAGACCGAGGGCGTCTAGGTCGCTACGGTGGACGTTGCAGCGGTAGCATGTCGAGGAGGCGGGAGTTATTTCGGGTTCCAGATCCATCAGTTTTCTGGTCTTGCTCTATCGACTCGCGGGGGTGTTGGTACACGCTGATGGCGAGGGAGATGAGAAGGACGGGACTTACGACGACTCCGTCTGCACCGATGATGAGATCTGCCTCGATACTATTCCCGTTGGTAAAGTCCACGCGACCTTGCTCGAAATCGATCGATTCGGCTTCATGCAGCAGTTCCAACTTTGCACTCGGTCCGATCCCGGTGGAAGAGAGGGCACAATCGATCAACATCTTGAGCATATCTTGTCGATGACTGTTTACGCATCGGATGGGGATGAGAAGGTCAGGCAAGCGGACAAGCATTTCCCCACACCCGCGCGACTGACAACATGTAATAAGGGAAACCCCATTTCGCTTCGTACCCCGAAAGATCATAGTCCATATCGACGGAACCGGTCTTGTAATCCCTCATGGTCAACTTTTGGAGATCGATAGGGAGACCGGAAGGGATATCGACCCCCCATTCGTGCAGCCATTGTCCACCGTCTAGCATCAGAGGTCAGCTTTTCGCGCGCGGGGGAAGAGACGGGGATGGGGATGACTGACTCTTGGCACAGGAAATACTGTTTCCCACTTCGGCGGCGATGTTGCGTTTCTCGTAGACGGTGACGGTATGGCCTTGACGACGCAGGGCGATGGCTGCTGCGAACCCGCCGAGACCACCGCCGATGATGGCTACCGTGAGGGGAGTGAATTGATCGTCGATCGTCATTACCGGATGGAAGAACGTGTGTCGGTCTGGTTGTAGAGCATGGAACGTCGACAAGTATAGCCCTCACGTTGTCCATTTATATAACGACTCTGATCGCTTCAACAACGACGATATCTCGGGACGTCCGTCAAACCCGGTCGACGCTTGTTATCTCGGATCAACGGACGGAACTGACGGACCTCGGAGTCGGAACTAAATCTTGCCTACCGGAACTAAAACGAGAACCTCGGCATTCGGCATCTCGCATCTCCTGCTGTCGCTCGATCAAATCGACTCGTACAAAAGAAACAAATAACATCACTTTCTCCTTTTTATCAACAAGTCCAACTCGTCATCACTCTACATTCAACACTGCGCACCACACTCAATCACCCTCGGACAGCTCAAGATGACGGTGGAAATCAACCTCGCTACCACGCCGATGGACCAGCCTTCCGTAGAGACAAACACGCACGAGAAACTCCCATCAGAAACCGACGTGTTGATCATCGGAGCAGGTCCGATCGGATTGTTATGTGCCTACCAATTGAGCAAATTCAGTAATGGCAAGATCAGGGTCGTGGTTGTTGGTTCGTCATCGCATCATCGTTGCTCAGACGTATGGAAAGCTTATGACGAGTACCACTCAGACAAAGAAGAGAAATCGACACTCCCGATCTATGGTAGAGCTTGTACCATCCTTCCCCGAACTTTGGAGATGTGGGATCAACTTGGGATCCTGGATGAGATGTTAGACGAAGGGGTCGTCAGTAAGACCGGGTATAACTTTAAGGAGCAAGTATCGAAACCATCCGAGCCTTTTACGACGAGCTGACGTGGATGAGACTTTAGTGGACAGATCGTCAAGGGAGGTCTCTCTTTCTTACACAGGATGGATCGACATGGAGATACAAACTTCAACTTTGCGTGAGCACCGTGTTAGTCCGTATCACTTGAAGTTCCCCGCTCAACTCTGTTCGTTGCTATCCCAATTAGGCTACACCTTAGACAACGTATCATCGAACAGATAATCGAAGCTAAATGGCAGAAATCAACTGGACAAAAGGTCTTCCAGGGACACGAGTTACTTGACTACACGGACGATTCAGAGACGGGCGCAACAGGGTATCCTATCAAGGCGACCATCTCGAATAACAAGACGGGGGAGAGTGGGGAGATCAGAGCGTGAGTCGAGGTTCCTTCCAGGGTGGTTGATACGCACATCGACTCACCTTGAATGCTGGACTTTAGGAAATACATCATCGGTTCGGACGGAGGGAAATCTAAAGTGAGAAAGATCGCTGGGATTCCTTTTACAGGAACCAGCTCGGCTTATAAATGGGTTCGAATGGATGCAAGTCAATCCCTCCCCTCGCTCCGTCCAAATCGGACCGTCATTCTGATGTCACATTACTTTCTGCGGCATACAGGCGGTGGTGAAAACCAACATGCCCTCTCCTCGATGCCTCAACTCGGTCCAATCGACAGATCACGGTCTCCTCCTCTGGTGTCCCATCGATAACCGTCGAACCCGAATCGGCTACGTCTTTTCCAAAGAGATCCAAGATAAATGGGGCCTCTCGGGGGAGGGAGAGGGGGTGACGAGAGAGGCGGTGGAGACGGAAGCCAAGTTGGCGGTTAGACCGTTCGAATTGGAATTCGAGGAGACGGATTGGTTCACCGTTTACGTGAGTTGAGAGCGGAAGGCTGGGTGAGGGAATGGGAAATTGATGCGAGTCGGTTATGATCCGTTGTAGGGGATTGGACAGAGGATCGCTCAGGATTTCGTTAAAGGGAGAACCATCTTGGTCGGGTGAGTAACACCGGATCCATTTGCGAAAAGCGATCGTTGACCGTTCTTATACCGCTCACAGAGACGCCTGTCACACTCACTCAAGCGGGTCTGCTCAAGGTCTCAACACGGGTTCCCACGACGCTATCAACCTCAGCTGGAAACTCTCTCTGATCCTACAAGGCCTTGCGGGTCCTAAACTCCTCGAATCATATGCCAGGGAACGTAAAGCTATGGTCCAGAAAGTGATCGATAACGATACGATCGTCTCCACCCTGATCAGCGGAGAGTATCCTGAAAAGTACAAGGATCGGGCGTCTAGTCAGACAACGAAGGAGATTCTGGATGAATGGTTCGAGAATACTTCCAACTTGAGCTTCACTTTGGGCTTGGGCGTTGCTTATGGTATGTTCGCTCGCTGTCCGAAAAGGGGGACCCGAGACTAAATATATCTTCTCGATGAATAGAAACCGACGACCTGCTCAACGTTTCCGCAGACAAATCGATATCGACCGTATCCAGCATCGCACCCGGTCATCGAGGGCCTAACGCGGTCGTGTCACGAGTCGGTACCGGCGAGGAACTCATGTTATCCAGTATCATACGTAACGGAGGGAAATTCAACGTGGTTGTCTTCACCGGAGATCCTCATCATACCAAAAAGGCGTTGAAGACCCTGCGTGAGGAATTGGGAGTCCCGCGCGAACCGACTGCTCTGGACCCGTATGTTACCTTCACCACCCTCGTTTTGGGTCAGGGGATTGGATCGGGAGAAGTCATGGGCTGTCAACCTTTCGGAAGAGCGTACTTTGATCATAAACGTCAAGCTCATGAAGCGTACGGGATCGATGACGGGAGAGGTGCCGTGCTGGTCTTCAGACCTGATGGTCATCTCGGTGTTGTGCTGGACCTTGCTGCGGGACACAAAGGTCTAGTTACGTACCTGGCAGGGTTCTCAGGAAAGATATAGGAGTTCAGGCTGAAGGGCGCTAGAGGATATGAATTATAGATATATACCATTACGAAACTCTACAACTGTTCCTTTCATCGTCAAGTGGTTCGTCCTAAATCATACAAAAATGAGGTATCGAAAAGCGCGCGTCGTATATTCAACTGTTGGTGATCGCTATCCTGCATCGTGTCCATCAGAGGTGTGTTTTCCAACGGGAGTGAATAATTTACAGGGTATCCTCTTTCGTTCTCGTTGAAGACGATCTCAAGTAGTGAAGAAATGTCCTCGTCCAGATGAGCGGCAGGCATGAGCTGGCTGTTGCGCATGTCGTCAAGGCTGGGCTGGCCATTCCCGATTTGAGAGGTTCCCCTCACAGACATGTGTTCGATTTGATCTGTTTCGTCAAAGTTGTTCTTCCCTCGCGACCACAGAGTCTGCTTGTTTTCGAAAACGGGGACAGGAAGACCTTCAACGGGTGGCGTCTGTCGGCTTCTCTTGGCCGAGCGATCCCGCTCCATATCATCCCCTTCGAAGGATCGTTTGTGGGATTGATGGCCGGTACTGAGAACGAATAGTATTGTCTTAGCGCGTATGATATCATGGTTGCGGTAGGATGGACTTACTTTTCTCGACTGCTTTGCTGGGTCAGTCGAGCGTGACATAGCCTTAGCAATTTGTGCACGATGAAAGCCGATTTCTCTGCTCCTCTCCAAATAGGCTCGAGGTCGAGCAGAATATGGTAGCAGTTTTCAGCTTCGCCGACCATATCCATGGCAAGGTTATAGTCTGTCAACCAGACTGTACACCTCAACAGGATGGCCGCGCTGATGGTAAGGTAGTGCACAACGAATTGGCAATAGTGAGATGCAGGGATGATCTGCACGACCGTCATGTCAGCTAAAGCCAGCGATGCGTTCTAACGCTCGAATCCGCACCTCTTTGATCTTGTCCCCTATCCTGATACACCCTTTGGCTGCACTGACACACTTCATTAGAGCCGTCATATCATGAGGCGTGCAGATATTGTCTGGCATGAGGGGACGGTCTGATTTTGGTAAGATTCAGCACGGCAGTTCTAGTGCAACGTTCAAGACGAGCGACCCACGCAGATTGATTGTGGTGGCGAACAAGGTTATGCGGCTCAACATCGCCAACAAGAAAGCTCCCTGTCTATCGGGCAGGCTTTCTAGGGACCTGATGCATTCAGGCCACTCGGCAACCCAATTATCCATCTTCGAATCCAAATACTGCACGGTCTGCTTGAGTACATTCCGATGATCAGGTTGATCGTACGCTCGAATAGCCTGTACGGAGTGAGCCGACCGTTCGACTTCTCCAGCGAGCGTATAAAGTCTAGTCAACTCCAGGAATGCGGTCAGGGCACTCGGATGATCGGGCGGGCCAAAGTCGTCTCGATATTTCGATGATCCTGCAAAGCCCGATGCTGATCATGACGATGGACAGGTCAGGGAACGAGACTCGGCCAGTAAATGATCGTGATACTTACGATACTCGACATCGCTAGAATGGTCAATCTGTCAACTCCTCGATACTACACAATTCAATACCTTTTCACTTACGAATCCGCATCGTTACACGCCATCGGGCGACCCAGAGTGATGGACAATGACCGATCCAGACCATAAACGCACCACCATACCAATCGACGACGATTCTTCGCCTCTTCCGAGATATCCAGTCGTTCAGGGCTTCGCTGGAAGCGACGATTCCGGTCAGTGGCACGAACGGAGGATCGAAGCTTGTTAATCTCACGTGAAGACCGATATCCTGAGCCGCTCTACAGGCTTGACCGGCCAATAACCATGCCTGAGATAGAGCTAAAGGGGAGAAATACCAGGTCTACTCAAGACCGGTTCGAGATGACGAAGAACCGGTTGATCTTACAGTTCCAACCTGCCAAAGCGGATGAAACCAGGGCCAATGAGCTGACGCTGTGTGAGACGAGGGACGATTAGTCGCGGTTCACGGTGTAGGGCAAAATCGAATGGGAGTTACTGTTCCACCGTCATCTCCCTTTGGCAATACCGATCAGTCAATGTTCCTGGTACGAAGAACGCTGCAAGCTCACCTCGAATCGTGCCATAACAAATACAAAGTCTGTTCATACAGTTCCAAACCGGCAGTTTGCACTAAACCCACTCCCGCGATCAGTATCACTACATTTCCCTCGAGCCTGTAGAAAAACCGTTTGACTGACAGCTCCAATCCAATCCTTCCTGTTCACGCATATGATTCCGAACGATCCTCGCCACGGCGGTGAATACGGCAAAGATTGTACTGAGGAACCCGTTGTCCGTATGGGACGAGGCGATCTCTTTCGAGTCCATTCTAAGGGAACAAGAGGGTGGTGGTTCATGAGCCTTCCAGCCAGTCAACCAATACTCGGGAGACTTACATCTGGATATATTTCTCCAAGAACGTCGCTCGGTCTAAAATCGGGAACCTAACGTGGAAGCGTCAGTACCCCGATATACCCTGACGTACAAGGTATCGTCGACTCACGTAGAGTGAAACTGCGTGAAATAGGTCTTTACGAGGAAATCGCAGATCTTTCTCGGTGGGAATTTCGCTTGGGTCACGGAAGGTCTGTCCGTGGATGAGCCTCAGTGCCGCGTGATGAGGGAGCGGGGAAGAGGAAAGGTGACTTACAACCCTCGAAGTTCCCTGAATTGAGCCTGGTCCACCGAGAGTAAAGATGGTTGACGATTAGTCCCCCCCTTCCTCCCTCTTCTGAACGGGATATGGCTCACCCAAGGTTTGAAATAAAGATCATCCAGATCGACCCCTTCCCCCTCTCCCTCCCTTCCCTCCTCACTCTCCCCCTCCACACCCGCACCTTGGGCACCTTGTCCATCCGACCCAGAGATCCGTCCCCGAACCGCCCCCAAGTTGGACCTGACGTTCCCACCCGGTTGATCCCCCTCCCGATCGTTCCGAAGGGCATCGAACGCGTCGGATAGTAAGAACGTCGCCGGGCCTCCGTGGAACCTACGTTGGTGGGGCGGGGTGGTCGGAGTGATGAACGGGAAGAATAACGGAAGATCAGTCGTCTACGAGATCGATCCGATGGAAGCGGGAAAGGGACAGCGCGGGAAAGGGACGTACTTCAAATGCCCCCTGTTATCGAGTGCCAACCTCCCACTCAACCTATCCTCCCACCTCCCCGTCTTGCCCTCCTGCGGCCCCCGATTCGCCTGATTCGCCTGGTTCGCCGGCGTCGAGGTCATCCCCATCATCCCCGTCGAGCTGAGGGTCGTCCCGTTGACACCCCCGGTACGTTCCGCCATAGATTCCCCGAGCGGTTGGAAGGTGGAACGGGGTGTAAAGGCCTGGCCTGGGTTTCGGGAAGTCTGGTTCGATGGGTCGCCCTGAGCGTGGGCATGGGCGTGAGCGTGAAACCGAGCAGGAGCAGGAGCAGCGACGTGATCGGGGAACCCAACCCCATACCCCCCCTCCATCCCCGTTGCGTAACTATACCCCTCATTCTCCACCCCATACTCGCTCGAAGGGTAAAGATCCGGGCCATGCGAGGGGTAAGTTACGGTGGGACCGTGCGGGTGGTTTGGGGTAGGGTTTGGGGGTTGGGATTGAGCCGGGTTGGGCCCGGGGGGGAAGGTTGGGGGTCGGGCGTGATTCGTCCTGGGGGTCTTTGAGGGTGGGATATGAGGGTGGGTGTGCCCGGCGTCGTTTCCGTTTCCGTTCCTGTTGACGTCGAGGTTGGGGTTGACGGTGCCGTTCCGGTCCACCTGGGTGTATCGGCTAGACCCACTGAGGGATGGAGGAGGGGGGAGGGAGGTCCAGTGCCCTTCTTCCGGGTGGGTTGGATGAGCTTGGTGAGCGGGGAAGGGGGTTGAGCGGAATGGAGCTGCAGGTTGGGGGCTAATTCGGGGGGGAAGGATAAGGAGGGGGAGATGGGGAAGGTTATTAGTCGACTTGATATCGGATAGCGAAAGGGTATATTTACGATGATTGTGTCCTTGGAGACGTGGGGTTCGTGCTCTGAGGATGTTGGTTGGGTTGGAGGAGAGGTGTGTTCCGGATGGACGGGTGGGTCTCTGGGGTTCGATTGGGGAGGTTGGTCTGGACCGGGTTCGTCGGTGCAAGGGGACCAGAGGAACCGGAAGAAGGAGGAGGAAGGTGATGACCAGGAGCCAACCCAAACCCCCCCTTCCCGGACCCATCTCCCAACTCATCTCCCTGTCCATCCACCTCGCCCGCTCTCAAAGGAGCGGACGGGGAGGAAGAGGAACCGGACGGAGGAGCCCATGTCTTGACCAATTCCGCCAGCGGGAGTAACCCTGTGAGCAGGGATTCGAGTCGGTCCAGACGATGAGAGACGGTGGACGACTGAGCTCGGGATTTGGCGGCGTTGTCGAGTGCTTCAGCGTCTGCGAGCGCAATGAGTGAGGAGAGGATGAGTGAAGGGAGCGACGGAGGGAGGAGCGTGTACGCACATGAACAATCCTTCTCGTTGAGGGTGCAGAAATCACAAGGCAACTTGCCATCGCACTTTATCTTTCTCTTTCTGCAGACTTGACATGCTTTCCACGTTCGGGCCTTGTTCGACTGGGGTTGCGGCTGTTGCTGTTGCTGTTGCTGTGGCTGCGGGGGGGAGTAGGATGGGGGGAAGGAGGCCGAGCTGGGACGTGGGTGGGTTGGGTTCATCACGGGTGGGTGGAGCAGACTAGGGAGGGGGAGGGAGGGTAGACTAGGGGGAGTAGGGAAGGGAGGTTGGAGTAGGGGAGGGAGGGAGGGAAGGGAAGGGACGTACGTTGAGGGTTCGAAGGTGGTTTGATCCGCTGCCATCGACGTCGTCGCATCAGCTTCGGATCGGATCTCGGCCCGTTCTGATAACAAAAAGCGACATCAACTCGCTCGACAAGCGACTCGAACGTTCACTCGACCTCGCCACCTGGCCCAACAACCATCGTCGACGGATCCACCACCATGGCCCTCGCCTTGTTCTTCCCAAACGTACGTCCAGCAGGCCATCCCACTTCAGATCCTCCCCGTGGACCCGTGCACTGACGATCCCCCGGGCACGCACGCACCCGCAGTACAAACTCACCCCGCCCACTTACGACGCGGAGGACGGCTCGTACAGTTACTTTGGGGGCGATTTCAAGACGTGGGACGTACCCACATCCACCCCGGGGGAATTCACAAGTCGACAGTTGTTCAAGGCTGGCTCTCCTCATACCGTGAGTCCCATCGTCCATCGTTGACACACTAGCTCGGATCAACGGCTCATCAGACTCACTCTGCACCCTGCTGCACTCTACGCCGTTCGCCCTCCTCTAGGGCTCGGGGAGAAACTCCACAGCGACTCCTCCTTACCACTATCACTACTACCAGACCGAACGCTTCCACGTCCTCTCCGGCCAACTCGCCTACCTCATCGAGGGCCGCACGGGCATCCTCCGACCGGGGGAATCCATCACCACCCCCACCTACCGACGACACACGTTTTGGAACGATCAGACTACGGGCGGGGATCTGGATGTGCAGATCACCGTCAGTGGGGGGACCAACGACGGGTTCTCGGACGATTTCGTTCATAATTTCTACGGGTACTTGAGCTGTGAGTCTCCTCCTCTCGTCCTCTCGTCCTCTCGTCCTCTCATCCTCAACCTGAACCTTCCCTTCCCTAGCGGTCACGATGCAAGGGAAAACCCCAAACCCATTCCAAATGCTCAGGTTCCTCCATTCCGCAGACGTAGCCCTCGCCGACGTCCCCTTCTGCTTCTACCTCGCCCCCGTGGTAAATCTCGTCTTCGGTGAGTCCCGCCCGCGTTCTTTCCCTTTCCTTCTTTTTGCCTTGTCTTGCCTTTCCTTTCCTGTCCTTTCCTTTTCTTGGGTTTTGTTTTGTTTTGTTAAGTTTCCTCTTCTTTCGTTTCCTCTTCTTTCGTTTCGTTTCGTTTCCTTTCGTTTGTCTATTGTTCTATGGGGAGAAGGCTGAACCGTTTAACGTACACTTGGCGCGATAGGGAAATGGGTGGGGCAGTACTTGGCTGGGTATGGGACGAGTTACAAGGTCTTTGATCAGGCGGCCAGGTGAGGTCCCGTTCGTGCTGGGGGTGGGAGTGGGAATGAGGGGGATGGGGAGAGGATGAGGAAGGGGGAAGGCGCGTTGTAGCTTGAGAAATCCCTTTGGTCTATTTTGAAGATCAGATCCGGTTTGGAACGTAGGAGATCGGGCCCCGAAGTGGGTCGGCTGGGTGGACCGTTCTCAATCGAATGCCTATTCTGAGTAAGGACTGTGATACTGAACGTCGAATCGGGTCCAACCGGACTTCTAGCGTCCAAGGATCTTAGTGAGGCTCGGGAACGCCTAGTTTCTGTCGCGGTAGAGAACGCATCAAAATCGTTCATGGGAAACCTAGTGTGAAGGTTCCTGTCCCATCCATCACACACTCGTCTGATGTTTGATTCGGGCGATATGAGTGAGCAAACGTTGGGTGAGTTTGATCGATGTAGTGGCAGGTGTTCTCAAAATATATCAGGGACTTGACATGATCGCGTGGTTTAAGTGGGTTTGCCTGTGAGGGCGCGTGCGGGTCAATGGTGGCTTCCGGATCAAAATACCTAAACTGAGCTTGTAAGGTACGTCGAGCTTGGCTGGTCTTGTACAAATGGCTATGTGCACGTTCTTTATGGGTTTGATGTCTGCATTCTAGCTCACTTCATGAGCCAGCAGAGGTAATGAACGACGCGCACCGCATAAGACTTGTTGGGATGCACTCGGTATGTCGAGTTTCGGCTTGAAATGCTCGGTCTGAGGAGGGTAGGATTTGGATGGCTTGGTATGTATGGGTATTGGCTGTCATATGGACAGAAATTGTGCGATGACATCGCAAAAGCCGAGACATCAACGTGGAAGAGCGGTTGGGACGCGCGACTTTCGAGACCCATGCGACGCCCTTTCGATAAGTTTACGAGGTGTCTGGTCAGCAGGAAGCTCGGACCAAGTGTTCTGTAATTTCTAAAAATCAAGAATTGTCCCATTCGATGGATACGGCTCGTCCGGGGCTTCCTATTGTAAAGCACAATACAATACGAGCGTTACTATATCGCGGTGCGTCTTCTCTAATGGCTCAGGACGTCTCGAATTCATATCCATCGAACCAATCAGCTATACTTGACGGCTGTAAAGAAGAACGCATCCGCTTTACATGAGCGATTGTGTTCAATTTCATCTCTGTCGGATCTCACCCGAAGTTGGTGACCAATCTCGAGGTATAGGCCTCGGTGCCACATTATGCAGGCAAAACGCATGCAAACTGAATTGTAACCTTCGATAACCTTCCAATCGAGTTCACGTTACGCTCGAGATGGCTGCGTTGTCGAGAGGTCGCTGTAATCATATCTAGACCTGATGTGCGAGGCTTCACAATGTTCGATGCTCTCAAGCTCAACCGTACGGAATACTTCGCTGTGTAACCGCACTGTTGAAAGTGGGAGTTGGCTGTTAGGATAGGACAACTAGCACGGATACCCCACTTGCTACTGGAACGCGACTATAATCCCATAGATCCTAGATCGGTTTACCTAGTTCGGACTAGCTCACTCAACTTTGTGTATTTTTAGTTAGATGCGCTAACCTTGCGCTAATAAGGGCTAGATTCGGATGTAGATAGCGGGCATGTGATGGGCTCTGAGGTATCGACTGCGGTACTCTGATATAAGACGTCGAAGGGATTCTTTTGGACGATGTTATTTGCAAAGACCTTCTCAGCGCCTTCTCGATATCACTTGGTGAGTGACTTTGGGCAAATTTAAAGTGATGACTGAGACTGGTTTCTGATTGCCAATGTCCTGTGAACTCGGACTACAGTCATCGAGACAACTTCGTTCATCTGCTCTCTAAACATGCACCACGAACCCGGCCCATATTTTACCATGGAACCATACTTTAAATGGTTTGTAACACTACCGCCCAAATATCTCATCGCATACGGCGTCGAGTTCTATACCGCTCCGCTTATCATAGGGCATCAAGTCTGGAGATGGACCCATCGTAATTACCTCGCTGGGATCGTAGGCGTCGGGCTTGGGGTCTTGGTCAATACTGGGTGCTTATGGATGTTGACGCCGAAAGCTGTGAGAAAGGCTTGTTTCGTGGCTAACTGATGCGAGAGACGAATTAAGGAAATCCATGTACGCGTGGGAAAGTCGAAATCTATATCATCCTAGATCATGCAGTTTCTGCAAACGTCCCTGTACAAGTGAGGAGGTTGTGGTCACATCGGTCTCCAGTAAACCGATCACAGTAAATCGTCTGATAATGCGTCCATGTCAACCTGTATCGTCCCCTGGGTCACCTGAGCGGAATCGAAAGCTACCTCAGGGATATCGAGTACTGGCCGCCGGTTATTCAACGAAATAACC
>BCIV01000005.1:498463-696092 GCA_001600055.1 Filobasidium wieringae
CGAGTACTGGCCGCCGGTTATTCAACGAAATAACCCCTAACCCTTTAAAGGCGCTCAGGGGCGCAAACGGCGCGCCATATTAGTCCATACGTTCATTGCAATGAGCGGTGCGGCTGCCATCCAAATTGTCGCAATGATAATGGTCGCCCTCTCAACGTCTGCTGCGGTGCAACGAGAAAAGAACCACTAGCTTAGCGGTCATCATACTGCTATTCGGTGGTAGAGGACGGAGAATGACTGACAGTCTACCGAGTCTTGGGGTTTCAATCGTACATTCCGTAAGAGCAGTTTTTGTCGTCGAACGTCAACCCAATTCACATCTCTCTCTGTGTCTCTCTGTTTGATCGCTGACATGTCACCATATTGAGAGCACACTACTCATTCGACCGAATCACTGATAATCTCTCTGCATCTTGAGTCTTTCCCTCTAATTTCTGGCTGGCTGCGGGACGTATCGTCATCAGAACAACCGAGAAGACTTTGCGAATTGTGCCAACCCCTAAAACCGTTCGGTCCACTCTAGTGGTCACGCAACCTATATCGACCGGACAAAGGTTTCGCAACAGTCGTTCTGATTCCGGACGAGTATGGCGCAACGGAGAACATAGTCGTAATAAGGAATCTCGTGTTCGCCTGTTACGGCTATACAGGTCCCAGGGTATTCTAGACTGCAGATGAAGGAAGCAAGGGACCGTTTGAAATTGAACGTAGATGCAAACAAAATTGGTAGGAAGATCTCTCCGAGCTAGATATAACAGAGCTGAGCGTGCACTGTAGCCTTTTCAAACGGAACGTTATGGGCATTGTGTTTGTCGATGGTTGTAGGGCATGTGTCTTCGTCTTGCCGTTCGGCACTTTCTGCAGGCGTGATGTGTTTGTTACCAGAGCTGTGAAGGCGTGTCTGCTTAGTTGATGCGGTGTATAATCTTCATGGTGATTCTCTAGCTTCAAGTTATGCTCCAGTGCTCTTATGACAAGGTAGCATCGTTCAGTATCAAACAACAGGCAAGCAATGGGCTACATCATAGCCACTGGAAATCTCAAACAGAATCGTCGACTGCAGTCGAAGTCCTCTATCGACAATGTCAATATTCATTCAGACACCGGCTCCAATAGGTCGTACGCAGTTTCTTCCATGTAGCATAGTTCTGCTGTCGAAACATCCTATAATCGGCAAGATGGTATGAATTAGTTAACAGTCGTATATGACAGTTTATGAGTGGTTGGATACTCACATCGTACATCTTCGAGTTGGGACCTTCAGGATGAATGATGGTTTCAGACCCTAGCAACACGGCCACATCCAGCATTACTTTAGGAATCGTCAGTGCCGGACACCAATTGGAGTCGTCCAACGACTTGAGTCGGAACTCTCCGGTCCTATCATCGACTCGCTGATGAACGGGATCCCTGATGAATCTGAATCTAGCAGGCTGAATAGGATACCGTCGAGGGACCCTAATCTCGAGCCAGAGCAGTGTTTTGGCATAGTATGTTCCGGGAGGTCCTTCAAAGACTACTACTAGATGTGTGAGATCGTTATTGACGGGTCTAAAGGACACCATAGGATAGTCGGTGTAGGCATTCAAGACTTCGCGTATAAGACGGCGTGCCAAAGTACTAGGAGGGCTTGCATCTTCTGCTTGGTACTTCTGAATCACCTCTTGCAATCGGAGGTGATTGCTTTGTCCAATTCCAGATGTAGCAAGGATCGATCCCCAAGCTAAATCGTCTTCGGGGTTGAATACAAGCTCTGGTTGAGCAGCTGCGTATCGACCGTTGTTAGATGTGGCTTGTGTGCAAAGGGGCAAACAACGAGGACGTACCAGTTGGATTCATCGCTCACAGTTATGCATTGGTTTCTCAAATATCTAGACTCGTCAGCGACAAAGGATGCAATTCCGTTGCAGGGCAATGACCGAGTACTCGAAGGGACTTGTGACTTGAAGCTCTCGGATGATGCTGAGATAAGCAGGCAGATAAGAGTCATGTCACGTGGACCGTTATTTGCCCTAGTTTCCAGCTTCTGGCTATGGCGACTAGCTATGGCGACTGGCTATGGCGACTGGCTATAGCTACTGGCCGGTAGCCAGCATGTGGCTTACGAGTCGACATCAAGCACCACTTCAAGAATAGGCTTCTGTTGTGATCGCTGCCCTTGTGATTTCGGCGGTGCAGAAACGGACATGACGTTATTCTTATCAACTTTCGTCTGTCCTTGCCCGCTCACCCCCTCGCTCCATGAGGGCTTTGATACTTGCTATTTGAACCACCTCGAATAGCAGTGCCATCCTATATACATGAGTCCTGACACTGTTTCTATCGGTTTGAAGGCATCCTGTGTGCAAACGGACTATAACGTGGACGAGTCTACGGACAGCACATTGTCTTTCGTAGCATAACTATATTAGGACCGGCCAGACCAGCTCACCTCTATTTAGGCTTCCGACGCATTATCACCCGGCTGCAAGGTAAGTTGTCATCGCACTACTGATCTAGAGATACCGCAAGATGCAAGTCCAATACCCACCTCTATTTCACGGTCGCCATGGGATGGCCGTAGCTTTATCATCACAAGGCTTACAGAACTACGATCAAGAATGGCTTCGTGACGTCGGATGTCGCATCCAGGACGATGGTTCATACGGTACCGAACATTCAGGTAGGAATAGAACTCGGGACAAGACTTTGTGGGGTTCCATCAAGCGTTCCTTCCCTCTCTTTCACGAACGTTTCCCAACCGAGCCCCGAATCGATATCTGTCATGCAAGCGGAAAATCTATATTAGAGGAGGCAAGCACCAGTGGAAATTCCACAGCTGTAAAGGGCGCGGGTCGTGGCGAATCTAACTACGAGAGCTACAAGGAGACATCTGAAAGACGACTTCGACGTCGGATAAACGGCAACGTCCGCCAGCGATTTCATCCAGACTTCCTTGTTCCCCAGGTTCATCCGGATGACCAAGAGGCGTATGAAGCATGTCTACAAAGGGGGATAAGATACCTGACTACCACCGAGTCCGACCGACAATACCAAGATATCAATAATGTTGTTAGACGTCCGGACAAAGTGGAGACACTCCCTGTCAAAGACCGTAAGATGCTCAGGATCGTTGACTGGTTCAATGCGATACTGAAGGCTATGCTCGGACCGGAATATCGGGAACTAATACATTGGACGGGATATATGACACCCGCTCGATCGCCTGTGATCACTGGAGCCTACAGCTGGGGTACACGAGACCTGACCTTTTTGAAAGAAGGTCGAGGGGAGCCGTCAGAGTACACTGTAGACTCTGCCGCCTCTGGAGGCGGAGCCAAAGCGTCGAAAACAAAGGACATGTCATGGCAGGACTTGCTCGAGCAGAACCTGAAGACACATGTGAGTTAAACAGAGATCGTACGAGCTGTGCACCAGGACTCATCTTGATTCCCGTTGCTCTTCCAGGCGGAGATATCCAAAGCCAACCCACTGGCTTCGGCTGTCAGATCAATTACGTTCTGCGAACATCGAATGAGACTGTGGCAGACGACGCCAACCAGCTTGAACTCATCTCGCCTGATCGATATGGATTGCTTGGAACACCGCCGAGAAATGCTAGAAATCCTTCTATTCCTCTCCGGTCCGCTTGATTGTGTGCTACCGCGCTGGCTGCCCGACCAAATCCTTGCTCTTCACGATGTGGTCGGCAACAAAAAGCCCAAGTACGAGTGGGCATCGTTCAAGAAAGTCATTTACAGCCGGTCCGGCCCTTGTGGCAACCTTACAACTGCCTGCGAAGGTCAACTGCGATACAACGGCATTTGCAGCCCTAGCGTCATGAAGATGTCTTATCTGCCTGAAGGGCTATGCGAACATGAATTACGCATTCTCAGGCTTTTCACCCGCGACGCAGGGGAGTGCTTTCCAGAGGCCGAGTCACACAAGCACACTCAGCGTAAGGACCTTGTATTGACGACGCGAGAGTTCGCACGAGTTACAGAATTGATTCCCGAAGTCGTTGGGGCTGCAAGTTTAGATTCTGTGGATCTAGCATTCAGAAAGATCTGCCGAACCCAGACATCTGATGGTCAACCCTCAGCCACCCTTCATCTTACTACTCTAGTCACTAAGGGTTCACCTGAAATCGGCTTAGACGACAAGACATTGCCCTTGTCTATGGAGCAATTGCTAGGCATTTTTGCTGACATTATCCTGATCGTTTGGTACTCGGCTGTCTTCGGAATCGATTATCGCGATCTAAATTTGGGAAACATCATGCGGAGAATTGACTCGAGCGGAGCTATGCGAGGGGTTCTAGTGGATTTTGGAAACTCTCTGTACGGTCGTTCGCCGCGAGACCCAATGGGGGATCGCATCGCTGACACTGAAGACGATGGAAGATCAGCAAATTACCTTTTCATGACGCTGAACTCTATCGTCGGCATGTCCCTGGTCGAAAAAGTGGTTAAAGCAAGAGAAACCCACGCCGCATGGGAAGCGAAAGTCGAGGCGAACAGATCGCATGTTATGAACAAGCCACTTGTACAATTGCGACAAAAGGCTAGTATCGCATTGGATGCAGCGGAGAAGGAGGTCATCCAACATCACCTTCACAGTTATACAGATAATTTAGAATCGCTACTATACTGCTTCGTTGCACAGGTAAAGCTTTCGGACCAACTGCTCTATGTGGAGTGTGCTTATGTTATCTTTGCGGTCGGGCCGGTACAGCTTGACTGCTTCACAAACCCGGACCATAAAGCGCTTTCTAATGTCGTGCAAAATACACTTGGAAACCTTCTGAACAAGCAAACGTGCTGGAATGAAAATATGGAGCCGGTAAGCCCTTGTTTGTGTTTGATTGATGGGCGTACATCTGAAGCGATTCCAACAGTTGATACAAGCTATACAACCTGAACATGACGCCATTTTGATTGCAATGGTTGACAATGTCATCGAAAAGGTCAAGACTCGTAGAACCGAGAACCTCAAACCCAGGCCGCCCGCTGCGGAATCCTATCCTGCTCTGACAGACGAGGAGCATCAGTGTTTTCGGGAGTGCTACGAAGAGTTCTTGAGCGCTATCAGAATTATCAAATTGGAACGCTCTGGACTAGCGCATGATTTTATTCAGGAAGGATAATGTGAAATATCTGACGATAGTCAACGACGTCATTCCCGTTCGTTTTGAGTAGCTGGCTATGTCCAATAACACGCAGAACAGGGATGGTTGGTAGATGCTGTACGGAAGTTGCAGGATCTGACACATCATATAGATGGCCCTTTGTCATTATAATCTGTTGTTGTTGTTCCCTACTTACTAGCTACAATCCCCACTCGTCGACTTCCTTTTCACTACTAGGCCACAGCAGTACTCGATATTGTAAGGACAAGACAATCCTTGGTCTGTTCACTGAAATTATAAGCCTCCAGCGAGAAAGCATGACTGCGCTTGGGTCTACGATAGCCTAAGGAAAATCGACGTTTACAGCGAATCCGCCGGATATCACCCCAACTAATAATGTACCCGTTGCCTGACTGGAATAATTAAAGCAGTCATCTTACAATCAATTTGTTTGGTCAACATGGATCAAGCCAACGAACGTAAACGCTCGGTAGCTGCATGCAACCGATGCAAGTCCGTCAAACGAAAATGTACAGTGGAGCCGCACGATACTGCATGTACCGTAGGTCGATATCAGACCGATCGCAAGACGATCGCTTACCACCTCTTCGCATATGACAGCGCTGCTTGCGATTGGAATTGTCATGTATATTCCCTAGGTTGGTTTGACCAACGCATCCATCATCTTAAAGGCTGCCACACTGATGTCGTGCATCTGCTTATCCAACAGCGAGTCGACCTTCCGAAGCGTTCGAGCGATTGAGCAACGGATAGAATCGTTGAACAAGGAGCTGACCAATGCAAAAGCAGTACTGGCACCGGATGTACGGCTGGGTCTTCCAGCACAAGGGGGAACCCTAAGCGGCACAATAGCAATCGATACATCTCTCAAGCCTATCTCATCGTCCTTGCAAAGCATATCGCTCCCAGATGCGGAAGTCAGGCCTCAATTGACTCCCGAAAACTCCGACAGAACTCCTGCCCCTTCCGTACAGATTGCAGCTTTAGCTTCAGATTACGACGAATCGCAATCGCAAGAAGTAGGAAGCAACAGAGCTAGATCATGGCGTCCCACCGATTCCTTACAGAGGCCCAGGTACCCCATGGACTTGAGCACAACTCTAGGGGGAATACATGCCGATCTGTTTGCTCCTCCGAAGGAAAGCAGCTGGGTATTACTCAGTGATCCAGGATCGGCGGAACCTGTTGGTCAGAGGGACGAAGAGAGAAGACTGGAAAGACCAGGACGTGCACATTCGGGACCTGATTTTGACCACAGCGATGATCGACCTGGTCCTAGTAAAAGAATTCGTGTTCACTCCCCCATACCTGAAGCGATGCCGACTGTCGGCTACACTACGGCCCAACTCGAGGAAGCTAGATCGGCGAGGATGTTAGTAGCTTCAGTCATGGATGATCGAAGAGTGGAAGTGATGTTCCAGCTGTGAGCCTGACGATAGATTTGTGGCGCTTACAGTCAGACGCCAACCTCTTTTCTGCAGGTTTTTCGACAACCTGAATGCGTACATCGCTCTCCTCGACCCTAGCCTGCATACCCCGATCTATTGTTTGGAGACCAGCCCAGTACTCTACCTCTCCATTTTAGCAGTCACCTCGATGATCTATGCTCCGTCCCTCTACGATGTGCTTTTCAGCCAAGCCAATCAACTACTGGCAAATAAATTCGGCTCCGGGGAAGTCGGTGTAGGGATATGTCAAAGCTTGAGCTTATTGAGCGTTTGGAAGAAACCTCAAGATCAAAATGCTTGGTTACGAGTGGGATATGCTATACGGTACGTTGCTCATTTCAGCGGACTATATGGACATGAACCGAAGTCTAACCTTGGAACTCTTGTCCTATAGTGCTGCGTATCAGCTTGGACTAGATGCACCCCCAGTTCGACCGCTTCCGTCAGACGCTCATAAAGCGAAAGAACAATTGGTGATTCAACAATCATGTCAACCGTTACTGAAATCGAGTACTGATCTGAGGACTATCTAGAATCGGGAAAGAACATACCGTCAATTAGCTCTGTTTGACAGAACGTGAGTTGACAAACTGTAGACGTACCCGACTACTTCTAATCAGCTTAACTTCAAAGTATGTACGTCTTACACGGAAGGTTTCAAAGGATGATATCTCCTGAAGTCGTTTGGGAGTTATCGCGTTGGATAAAGGATCATCCCGAGCATTATTGCTACTCCGACAGCATGCTTGCTGCCTCCAACCCTCACAGTGAGGCTTTGACGCACACGGTATTCGGCTCGGATGTATCTCTTGATACCGCTGGTTTTATCGCCCTGAACATGCGCAGCGAGCTCAAAGTATGGAGGGAGACCTGGTTGGGACAAAATCGTATGTAACGGTTACGCCGTTATGATCATTCGCTTGTGGCTGACGACCAGATACTATACGTTACAGCACCAGCGATACTACACCCAATTTCGAGGACAATTATCGGGTTTTACAGCCTCACCAACGCTTACGAAGCTTCAGAATGGGCCGGCAGACTGGCTTCGAACAAAGGCAGAACCGAAACACGGGCTGACATGCTGGCTCAGTCTGTGGCAATTTTGAGATATACAGTGTCCGATCTCGGTCCGGCACACATCCTTGCGTATGCCCCAGACTTTTTGACTTTTCAGATCGCCAAGGCCGCATACCTTCTCGCCAAGGTGAGTGTCGCCCTCGAAAGTGATGGACGATCTAGAAACGCTGATCGGACTCTGAATCGCTTAGAAAATGGAGGAGATGAATGGAGATATGGCTGAGGACGTTCTGGAACTGCTCGATAATGTCAGCCAGACCTGGGACGGTATCCAACCTAAGAACGAACCAGTCATCTACGCGAGCCAGTTTTTCACCAACTTGTCCCAATTGGCGTCTTTCCGCTGGTATATGGCCGGAAAGGAGACTGCCCTAAACAACAGCAGCCACTCGGAAACTATCTTGGACAGCGGAGGACAGAGCGCTAATCACAGCCAGGAGTACCTTCCAACCGTAAGTCTGGCATTCGTACTCGCTATTATCTAAGGAAGGCCTAAGCATACCCCTCGCCAACACAGATGCTACTAGACAATATACAAAAAGATTCAAGCGATCTACAGTGGGCTGACTTGCTTGGCGATTTCGAGAAATGGTAAAGATCAATTTTCTGAGCTAGTCCTTGAGCGTGAGAACACTAATCACCGAGAATCGATTTACAGGTTGCCTGACAACTACCTGCCCAGAATTGAAGATTTTGGATGGTTTGACCGGGAATAAATTGCATGTATTGATTACCGATTGGGACGCTCGCGTAGAGTATGGTGCTATAGCTCATGATGGGTGCTTGACGAAGGCCAGAAATTCGTTGTGCGCCAAACAAACAAGACGCCAACTGGGTGGGTTCGGCAACTTCGGATAGTTGACCGCATTAAGGCTAGGTACTACAGGTTGAATGACCAGGACTTTACATGTCCTGAATTTGAGCCTTTACACAACCTTGTGCCGGATCTACCACGGTATGAAACGCGTCAACAGCTCTTTCCAAAGGAAACCTATGCGTTACCAAAGGTGCGATATTGATCATCCCACTACCGATCAATCGGAGAGCTTTAGGGTACTGCATCACATTTGCTTAGTCAAGGCGACGTCGCTGGAACAATATGTCAGGGCTCACCTGGTTGGAATACCTGTACAGGTACATCAAGTCGATCTCATGGGCGGACAACCACATGAAAGGTACCATCTGCTCAGACGCACCGACTCCAATCACCATTACTTTTCCTCCGAAGCCCATACTCTAGCGGACCACCAACGGTAAATAGATTCGACGAAATGATCGAGGCAGATGAACCTACCAAAATCGCTGTCTTGAT
Source organism: Filobasidium wieringae (assembly GCA_001600055.1). Classification (NCBI taxonomy): domain Eukaryota; kingdom Fungi; phylum Basidiomycota; class Tremellomycetes; order Filobasidiales; family Filobasidiaceae; genus Filobasidium; species Filobasidium wieringae. The sequence goes on from BCIV01000005.1 coordinate 507,432, forward strand.
TGAAGACTCTGCTCCGGTACACTCTAGAGCGTGTTTCAGTTCAACCTCGCCGCAAAGCATTTTTATCGCCCGTGCGGTCTCTTCAGCCGTTTTTTTTCGATCGACAAGACAAGTTTGAACGCCCGGAATCAACTTCTTCGCAAATGCCAGACGCTCTTGGTTGATATCTGTCAATACTATCGGTGTACAACCAGCGGCATGGGCTGCGAGGAGGGACACCAGCCCGATTGGTCCCGCACCGCTGGAAAAGCCGTCAATGCATGGGTCATATCACACATATACATTCTGACTTACGTGATCAGAAGCGGATCTCCAAGCCTGACATTGACTCTATCAATGCCGGCTAGGGCTACGGCAAGTGGCTCGCACAACGATCCCTCCTCGTAAGACAGGTTGTCTGGCAGACGGTGCAGCCATTCTTGGGGATGTGCATGCCAACGCTTTAACAGACCATGATAGGGAGGTGTCGAGAAGAAAACGACGTTCGGACCTGGGACAGACCAATCATCATTTATCATGGATTCTCGCATCGGTTGGGTGTGGCTTACACCCATTATACCTTCCAGAGCGACAAGGATCGCAACTAGGCTGGCTGCATGGGATCCCAGCTTCCAAGCATACCCGATCGCCCTTCTTCCAGCGAGTAACTCCGTCGCCCACCGAAACGACTTCACCGGCACTCTCGTGACCAGCACATACTTCGCTTCGAACTACCATAGTTGGTCCTATCGCTCCATGCTTCCTGTTTACTCACATATGTCTTTAATATGGAACGGCACACCACGAAACTAGAAGATGTCCTATGCCTACCAAAAATGACAATCAGACCCGCAGATACCCGTGGACCTGATGTGTACCACAACCTCGCCCTCCCTGGGGTTCGGTATAGGTAGTTGAACAAGATGAATTTCATGGGCTGGGTTGTACGCGCAGCCGATGTTGACCTCTTTTGTGACGGTTTCGTTTGGTGATATCACGCGGAACTCGGCAGACGTGGTAACGATCTCTGGGTCGTATAGATCTGGGTAATTCGCTACCATGATTAGGTCTAGTATGGGGATGATATTGGTGGTTTCTGCAACAAACATGTCTTGCTAGATTGCCTTGACACGGTTTTGAGCTTTAAAGCAAGCCGACTACGGGGTTAGGGGTTGCGACGGCGACGGCAGTCAGTCGTTGAAGGTGGAAGGACGGGAGGTTATCTTGCGCCGACTACCCGTTGCGGGTAGGCGGATGAGCGGAGCTGGCGGAAAGGCGGATGTCGCTCAGGGCGTACCGACGCGCTAGCAGATCTAGCTCCCCACGGAGTGAGCACTTCCTGCTATGGATCCCCAGGCGCTCGCACCAGAAGCGACCGGGATATTGTTACAGTGACGGACTATTTGCGGCTGAACGGGTGCTTGGCAATAGCGAGACAAAAGTCCTCGTATCGTATCTTGCATATATATAAGGGGAATAACGCAGAGCGACGAGGTATTCCTACGAAGCTCTTCTCATCCAAACTTTCAGTAATCATGGAGAGCATTAGCAAATATAATGTGGTCCATCGGCTGCAGAAACGATCGCTTCTGATCGCTATCAACTGCATAGCTGCGCTCAGTATCTTTTTCTTTGGTTATGATCAGTAAGCTCGTGCGACCACCTTTTTCACCTCAAGGTGTCTTACCGTCGTTTCTGCTCTCAGAGGGATGATGGGTGGTGTCAACAATGCTCCTCACTACATCGATACTATGGGGTTTGGGTACACTGCTACTATCAACGGATCGAAAAACACTCCTGTCATCACGGATTCGTTACTCCAAGGGGGAATAGTCAGCGTTTATTACCTTGGAACTCTCGTTGGAGCGGTCGTAGGAGGTTGGTTCGGTGAACGTTACGGACGAATCAGAACCATCGCGTTTGGAGCTGGTTGGGCTATCTTCGGCGCTACCCTTCAGTGTTCTGCCCAAAATCACGTCTGGATGATCATGGGTAAGAGCAAACTCACAGCGTGAGCAGCTTGCCGACTGTATTGACGATTCATTTCGTGTGATTCTGCTTGACAGCACGTTTAATCAATGGTTGGGGAACCGGAGTGCTGAACGCTATCGTTCCCGTTTGGGCAACTGAGACCGCTGAACACACTTCACGGGGGCAGTTCATCGCGATCGAGTTCACCTTGAACATCTTTGGTGTTGTTGTTGCTTACTGGTTGGAATTGTATGTGAGCGCGGTACCCACTACCGAACAGCTTACTGACGAGCATGCGATCGATTGTAGTGGCTTATCTTTCATCGATGGCGGTCTCTCACCCATCCGTTGGAGATTTCCCATCGCCTTTCAGATTCTTCCTCTCCTCGTCTTACTCGGTTCTGTCTGGTTTTTCCCCGAATCTCCCCGTTGGTTAGTAAAACAAGGTCGTTCCCAGGAAGCGCGATATATTCTCGGGAAGCTGCGAGGTGAAGACGGAGCCGATCAGGGCAGGGCCGAGGCCGAATTGCGCGAGATCGAAGCGGTCGCCGAGATGGAACGTAGCGATGCTATCCCTACCTCATACACGAGCATGCTTTTGGGAACTAAGAAGAACAACCTTCACATCGGTCGTCGAGTCCAGCTGGTCATCTGGTTGCAGATTCTTCAAGAATGGGTCGGAATCGCTGGTGTCACGATCTGTGAGTGGAGTTAGACGGAGTCGTCAAGGTACAGCAGTAATGTGAAGAGCGACTTCAGATGCGCCAACTATCTTCCGTTTGGCTGGATTTGATACCGAAAAAAGCCAATGGATTAGTGGTCTGAATAACATCTGTTACATGGTATGTCCCCTTGACGCAAGAAACGGTTTTTGTTGGCCTGATGGATCTGATCTCAATGCTTAATCGCTACAGTTTGCTACCTTAGTTTGCGTGTTCACGTTGGATCGAATCGGTCGTCGATACACCTTATTTTGGGGTTCAGCTGTCCAAGGTATCGTCATGTTCTTGGCAGGTGGATTCTCTCGTCTCGGTTTGAACGCGGACGCAGCTGGAAACACGGGGGCGGCTTCGAGCTACGGTATTGCTGCCGCTAGCATGATCTTCATCTTCACCTCGACGTTCGGAGCGACGTGGTTGACCGTCCCATGGCTATATCCTGCTGAGATCTTCCCCCTAGCAGTTCGAGCAAAAGGGAACGCATGGGGTGTCGTGGGATGGAGTATCGGTAATGGCTGGCTCGTAAGTGATATGAGAATCTTTAACATGATATCTGAAGAGCTGAGAAAAAGATGTGTATGAAAACAATCATAGACCTTGTTACTGCCCGTATGCTTCGAGCATATCGGAGAAAAGACCTACTACCTCTTTGGTATCGCCAATGTGATCAGTATTCCTATCGTCTGGGCGTTCTATCCCGAGTCCAACCAGCGTACCCTCGAGGAGATCGACTTGTTATTCGTTTCCGATAGCCCCTTCAACTGGGTCGCAGAGAGGAACTTCAAGAAGCTTAAAGCGGAACAGGCTCAGCATAACGCCTCTTTGGAGATACCTCATGGTCTCGCGTTTAAGAATGGGGCGGACCTCAAGCAGGGTGATGGAGAGGAGCATTTCGAAAGTATTTGACCTCACAAGCGGTCGAAACGTCACGGGAGAGGCCGTCTTAGTCCTGCAATTTTACTTGTATTAAGCACGAGAGCTTTGAACTTTTATCAATTCGGAGGAGTCGCTTCGGTGTTCAGTGGTTATGTGATATTGACAGAATTGAGTTTAGGAGATAACGTTTGAAAGCCGAACGATGACGAAGCCATGGGAACCCATCCTTGATCCTTCGACGCGATACCGACAAGTAATATCGACCCACTAATCTAGAGGAATAACCTTGCATGATCGCGACGCTGAAGCCATGAGAAGGGTTCAGTCATCTGTGATACTGAGTAGATTTCCAACCGCAGTAAGGCACAGGCAGACCCCTTGCTTGATCACGACGAGTGAAATGATTAGTCCGCCTAATGGGTCGAGTATAGGTGCACCCGCAATAGATCCCAAGATGGAGATCAGGACGATGCCCGATGTACAAGCGTCCGACCGATGGCTTTGCACAACCACAAAATTTCAACAAGGGCAGGCTTGGCATGGTTAGGGGACCGGTGCTCACTGCAAAGCGTTCGCCGACAAAAGGGGACTCTTTTCCTCGTTCGCCACTCGTTTTGTAACCCGGTAGAGAACCTCCTTGACCAGGATACTGATCACAGCGAACCAGGCGGCAGATGGATTCAACATGTCAACCCTTCCGGTCGTAAGAATGGAGTGCCGATGATTGTTCTGTTTATGATTGATGATGTTGCTGGACAGCCCCGAAAAGGAAGGGAGAACGATGAGGTCAGGTGTTGCGAACACGACTGTCGACTATAGCCGACACGGGATGAATAGCGTAAAGACAATTAACGGCGAGTCCTAACTGAATCGCTCGTAACTCACCCGGTAAGCTTGGGTCCCGATTCCGAGGCCTCCACCGACTATCATCAGGCTGAGGAACAAAGTCCCTATAGCTTCGAGCTTGTCATCGGGCATGATTTGTGCTTTCCGATTGGATCGATGAGACCAGTTCCAAGTGACGAAAGTGATCATATCCTATATCGCAGCTTCAACTTTTCAGCATTCCATGACTGCAAGAGCCTCACATAGTCGCCATACTCACACCGAGTAAATCTCCTAGACTATGTCCTGCATCAGCCAGTAAGAAAGTTGAATTGGTGTATGCCCCGGCTACACCTTTCAAGAGCGCTAAGCCGAGATTACTAGCGAGACCTTCGGAACAGCATTACTCAGTTATGCAGGAGACCGAAGCTTGTCCGGAACTCACCTATGACGGTGATCAGACTCCCGCTATCCCACCTCTTCACGATCAACGAGGTGTATGGGGTCTTTGATCTGACGACGCGATCGTCATGGGCGCTGAAAGTCGCATATCTGGTCGGTTTAGGGAACTCCATCTCGATATGATGGACGGAGTGTTCTGGCTTGAGATGTTGGTTGCCAACAAAGACTCGATCTTGAAGCCAGGGACCTGGATATGACCCGGCACTCTTGAATGTTCCTATGAATCATCCAGTAACGAGCTGCGTATCGCAGCCACACCATTGTCCGTAGCTTTCTTCAAGACGTTCAAGTAATTCATGGTACAGCCGTTGCTGTGTTGTGCAATACGAGGGATCGGATGACTACGGAAAGGAGTGGACGGACGGTATTCGATTGACTCACCTGAACTGCGCGCTCAAATCGCTGCGCATATTTCACTTCGACTCGATGATTCACAGCAAATACGGCAAATCATCGTCTCGACATTCCATCTCGGTCCTTGTTATTAGAAGCCGCTCGTTCATTCGACACCTGTCACACCGACGATGTGCACGACTCTCTCTCGCTGTCTCGCAGTCCGTAGCTCCCGAACGAGGTATATAACGTCTAGCACCTCGACCTGGACGAAACCTATCGGTCGACACTGCAACAGATCGCCGTTCATAACCACCACTATTGATCGGTCATAATGAGAACTCACCCTTTCCTGACCATCCTTGCCTCATTGGCCATGCTCGAACTCAGTACCGCTCATCCAGGTCACGAACATGCGCCTCCAACTTTGGAAGAGAAGAACGCTCTCTCGAAACGAGTTCTCAGGGCCCGAAGCTGCAGCTCCAAGGCCAAGAGACATTTCGATGAGAATCGTGCATCGCTCGGCAAAAGAGCTTTACAAGGCCGGACTTCCACCTGCGTGACGGAACCTGAGAGCGTTGAGGGTCCTTACTATATCCGGTATGCCCATAGTGTGGTCGAGTTCAACAAGCTCGACAGCTCACTTACACCTTGTCGTCGTGATCAGTAACGAGATGGTTCGCAATGACGTTCGTGAAAATTCTGAAGGACTGGACGTGGAACTCAACATCCAAATCATCGATCTCGCAAGTTGTGAGCCAGTGACGGATGCCTTTGTCGAGATCTGGCACGCGAACGCAACCGGGTAAGCAATCCTAGCCTTGAACATTCTTGGTGTGGAAGGCTGATAAGGCCCGCATTGGTTTTACAGATCGTACAGCGGGTTCGCTTCGAATGATGCAGGTTCCACTTCTGCTACGGGAGCTACCGGTACGAATATTACCATGTCCGGTGCAGCGGGAACCATGAGCATGCCCAACGCATCAGACGGCTCCTCTCAATCCATGATTGTATCCAGCGGTTCCCAATCAGACGCGGCGCTTCCCACTGGTACTATTGGAGGCAATGACACTACTCAAGCTATGAGTTCGGGAGGAGGAGCGATGACTACAACTGGAACGGTGGACAACGATTTTTCCTTCCTGCGTGGGGGGAACTTTGTGGGTTCTAATGGTAACATCACGTTGATGACAAAGTTCCCTGGTTATTAGTCAGTTGCGATCGATGATAGTTTGGATCGACGCCCAAGCTGATCTGTAGATCTCGACTCGACAGTACCGGACGTACCAACCATATCCACGTTCACGTTTTCCAAAACGCCTCGATCAACGCCAACGGTACCCTCGCTTCTATCAACAGCGTCCTGCATCATACTGGACAGGTCAGTTACGGGATCAATCTTGGAGTCTTGGATGATACTAATCTTGACAAGTGTCCTGCAGCTCTTCTTCGAGCAAGATATGGTCGAGCAGACGAAAGCGCTTGCGCCCTACAATGAGACTACTCAGGTTCAAACGCTCAATACCGATGTAAGCCATAACGCTCACCCTCGACGCCCGCCCTTAATCGAATTAACTTTTCCATTTGCTGCAGGACTCGATCCTCCAAGCTCTTATCGATGTCGACTACTCGCCTTATGTCCACACTGAACTGGTCGGGTCTACGCTTGCGGAAGGCTTGATTGGGTATATGGCTATCGTCATTGATACCTCGGAAGTGTACACGGTTTCGGACCCATAGTAAGCTGGACCATTTCGACCTTGCGGTTGTCATGCTGAGATCTGTATCTGTCCTCTAGTTACGCTACCACTTTTGATTCCTCCGTTCTCGCCACGGGAACCGCTACTGGATCTGCCGAGTTGGTGGACGCAGTCGCCTCCACTGCTGGGTCTGCCACTACCTCTTCTTTCGCTACTAGTAGTACGGCTACTACTTCGACTGGAGGTGCGATCAACGTCAGGAATGTCGGAGCCGCAGGCTTGCTTCCTCTCGTGGCCATCCCTCTCGTACTCTGATTACATAACCCGGTTGTCACGTGACTCCTACCTATACCCTTTATCTATGATTCCTTATCTATGCATGCATTATCACGATTAGATTGGAGGCGCGATTGATTGCATGAACGCATTATTGGAGCGGAGGGACCAGGTCATGTATACAAGGACTGACCGACAATCCGACGTTGCGAGAGACTGCATTGCCAATCGAGTTGGTGTGATCTCAGTCTGATCATGGATCATTGATGATTGACGTCTGTGCCATTCAAATTGGACCATCGGACTCTCTGCCGAACCAAAGCTAAAAACGGAATGCGCGCTAGGATCGGTACCGACCGCCCGGTACCGACGCTCGGTAGGCAGCCAGAACTGTATCGCGTTGGATCAGAAGAACAGGCGAACAGGTGAACAGGTATATATATCATCTCAGCGCTCAGCTTCTGCAGTCAACATACATGACATACATCATACATCTAGCCATCTCGCCAGTTATAGTTCTACACCGCAGAGAACATCGCGCCCGGACATACAGCCAATAATGACACCCAAGTTACAGCAGGATCCTGTCGGCACCCCTGTGAAAGATCAACAAGAGCAGGTGGTCAGTTCAGTCCTCCTCACCCACGTGCGGTTTATTTATCTGACATACATCTTCTTGTAACGCACGATAGCTCTGGAAATACTCTAGGACTAGCCAAATGATCCCAAACGACTCGAGTATGGTTTCTCATAGGTTGTCAGGAAATCCACCTAGCGATCCGTTCGAGAGCATCGATCAAAGGACCTCGACGATGAGCCACGCCATCAACGATAAAGAAGGCTCCCTCTCCGAAGCGTACTGGATGGAACAACAAGATTATAATGGCGAGAGCAAAACTTCTCTGAAGTCTTACACTGCAGGATCGGAGAAATTAGACAACAGCTTCGCTCCTCCTGCTTATTCACCCCTCGGTCCAAGTGAACAGCATTATGCCTTCGCCTCACCGAGTGGTACAAGCTCTGGTCCAAGTGCCGAAGCGAGCTCCCGTCAACAAGCCTTCGATCCTGCCGCTAATATGGCTCGATTCGGATCCGCTTACGCCCAAAATACTAGCTGGAGACCGGAGTATACCGACAAAGCTTACCTGGAGTTACCCTCCCTTCCGGTTCAATTTCGATTGAGACAACGCTTCGCTCGTGCTCCAGGCGATATCTTCAACCCACCTTGCCCATCCTTCAGTCGAAACCCGGTGCATCCTCTCAATCACGAACCGTTCGAGCCCAGGGTCATCCCCGGTAAAGGAAGAGTGCTTGCGGATGGCTTCATACCTTACTACCCCGGTCCCGTCCTCGCACCTCGAGACGTCTCCCTCGCAGATTGGGGCCGATTCCTGGAAGATATCGTAGTAGCGGGCAGACTGACAGGTGCCCAAGGCTTGGTCAGCAATGCTACACCAGTCATCATGCATATGGGAGCTACGGGATATTTCGTAACGAAAGCCATCGAAAAGAGGATGAGGAGGAGAAAGGATCCCATCATCTGCGAGGCCCTGGCGGTTTGGCAGGAACGTTTCTTCCAGCCAAGAGGACTGAAAGTCGATATCATCGAGAAAGGGAAACCTGACGTAGCCTCATCATCTTCGGCATCACTCCACAATGACTCGGAGGACGGGTGCGGTACCCCTTCACAAATACCCGCGGGGGTCGAAGTAGAGCTGGGCAGCGGCGATATGCACAGGCAAACGAAGACTGAGAGGAAAGACGAGAAGAGGGAAAGGAAACAAGAACGACGAGAAGATAAGAGGGAAAGGAAACAAGAACGACGAGAAGATAAGAGGGAATGGAAACAGCAGCACCGAGACGAGAAGAGGGAGCGAAAGGCGGATCGTAGAGGTCTTAATGACGATCAGACCCAGGGTTATAGTCTCGTGCTTTCCTCCCTAGATTGAGCATGACAAGTCCCTTATCTGTAAGAGATCCCGAGCTTTCTGTCCCAAATATACCATATACCCCTCTGTGACATGCACGCGAGTTTAACTTGCCATTGATACATGACTGCGCCTGTCGATCCGAGATGCACATCCCCATCCCCGACTTCGACGACATACAACAAGGAATACAACTGCAACATCTATTTTCTTTCCTTTGTCTCAGAACAACATCTGTATCTCGCCGATCACAACGGCATCAGCCAACTCGCCCTTTCTCAACGCGGTAGGTTTCCCTTCGCTACGCATGGGCAAGTGTATGAAAGCGTTGGCACCTGATAAACTGGCTACTCGAGAACTCCTTTGTCCTCCTGTCGTTCTGGCTATGAGCCGGCCGGTATCAGCAGTAGTCGTAGTCTGGTAAATCACGACTCGATGGAACTCTTCACGTGAGTCTAGTTCCATATCGGAATCAAGCTGATCGAAGGGATTTCCTGATTAGCCGTCGCTAAGAATGTGTTTCGACTCGATTCGATTCGACTCACCTCGACCTTGATTCTCGGTAGATGAACCCTTTTCTCGGGCCAACCTCCCAGCTTTCTGAGCGCAGGCAGAACAAACAGATAAAAGGTGACCAATGCCGAAGCCGGGTTACCGGGAAGAGCGAATAGGGGTTTTGCCGAGCCGTCCTCGGTCTTGACGGTAGCGAACGTCGTGGCTGCGTGATCGTAGCCGCTCAGTCCGGTATCTACGAGATCTAGCCACAATACTCACGTTTACCTGGTTTCATGGCGACTCGACCGAAGTGTATCTGTCCCCCGAGGTGGTGTTCGATGATGGGCTGTGTGCGAGTGATAATTATTAGTAAGATGTGGCTGTCTCGAGATCATTACGCTTACCTTGAGCAGATCGGCTTCTCCCATACTAGTCCCTCCAGTGGTAACGACGATATCCGCTTGATCGATACCCTTCTGCAAGAGCGCCTTTTGCGTTTCCAGCCTGTGACCTCGACCATGAGCTACCGAGTCTATCGATTGAGAACCGAATGAACCGGCTCACTGATCCTTTCCGATCCCGAGATCGAGCACCTCGTATCCCAACCCTTCAATGGTAGCTTTCAACGACGGCCTGTTCGTATCGACAACACCGGTCCACCCTTGAGAACCCGAAGGCGATCCCGAGCTGTTCAAATCGACCAACTCGTTCCCTGTCGATAAGATCGCTACGACCGGTCGTCTGATGATCTTGACCTACAGGCCGGATTGAATGCTTTGTTTCAATACGATCCAAGTATATGCCCGGGATGAACCGACTTACCTCTCGTTTCCCTACGAACCCGAGCAATCCCACCTCACCACCTCCACTACCAATAACGGTCCCTCGGTCCATAACCTTTGTTCCTTCTTTCGCATCGCTTCCCGGTTGCCTCACGTTATCCCCCACAGGCGTTTCAGCCAAGACCTCGATCTCGATTTCCTCCGTTCCTTCCGCTAACAAATCCGTTCCATCCAGATCAGCTCGACAAGTGGACAGAGACAGAGGTTAGGATACGAACTTTTGGAGACCAAAGTGTCCTCTACCATGACGACCGAATCGAACCCATCCGGTAGAGGTCCACCCGTATTGACTCTCACAACGACCCGCTCCTCCTCTCCTTCTCCCACCCGTCCAAACTTCCTTACCTCGTATTTCCCCGCCTTTCCTGAGCCCTGTACGACCTTGAGTGCGTACCCATCAACATTGGTCGTCCGGGTTCTAGGAAGATCCGTGGCTGCCAAAACGTCTTGAGCTAGAACGCTATTTCTCAATTTATCCGTGACTGGCACGGTTTGTATCGGGAGGGGCTGGATCGTTTGGTTCAGAATTTCGAATGCTTTGGTGAGGGGGATAAGAGGGAAGGGGGATTTCCTTTGACGTGAGGAGACTAACAGGTAAGACGTCCAGATTGGATCAGTGGGAGGTGGTTTGAACTGGAATAGAACCCCAATCCAGCTCGCTTACCTGCAGCAGAAGGATCTTTACTCAACCCCTCGGTCTCATCGTTATGGTTATGCTTATGTTTGTGGCTGTGGTCATGACTATGACCATGAGAACGTTCATCCCCATGATCCCGTCCACACCCACCCCCATGACTCGACCCGACCTTGACTTGTTCCCTGGGTGGATGTACATCCGTCCCATTCCCACCTCTCAACAACTTGAACCCGTGCGTAAGGGGTTTGATCATTTCCTACTCCGCAATAAGAAAAAAAAGGGGGTGAGACAGATCAGTTTCCAGGAGTATACCAAACTGGGAGAGGCGGGGGAGGGAACTGAGTTACTTACAGGGGTGGTTAAACCTTCCCATAATTCCCTACAAGCTTTGACGCTACCGCTGCAACCCACGACCAAGGTTGAGCCTAATAATCCGGCTATGGGGCGTGATAAGATCGACATTGGGGTTTTCGAGAGGAAGAGTGTTGAGATGTATGTCTGTAAGGTTTGGAGTGGTTCTAGTAGAGGGTTTATTGCCTATCGTAGAAGGAGGAATGGAGGTGAGGGATGCCGGATAAAGGGAAGCAATCAAGTCTGGGGAACGTACTTGAGGAGTAACGTCTCTTTCGCTCCAGCCAGTCCCTATTGGATGGCCACTTCAGTCTGACGAGGATCAAAGACTCGGTTGCAAACAGGCTGACCTCCAGTGACCAAGATCCAATCCACTCTCTCCCCCGCACCCGTCCCTGCCCACCCGAGTACCTGTTCTTGAATCTTCTTGTAATCATCCGGAACGATGGCTCTAGGTCCAAGAACGAAGGAAGGATGAGCTTCGACCTGTTCAGCCAGGAAAGGTCCTGAGAGGTCGTAGTCGTTGCCTTTTGTGTAGGCTGTATCTGAGACTGTGAATGTGCAAGGCAAGGGAGATTGAGTCTACAGGGATGACGAGCAGACGGACAAGGATCGGTTACCTGTCAATACTGCTACTCTTGCTTGAGAAGACATTATGAGGGCGTTGCTGGTGTTGTTGTGTATAGGGTAGTGGTGAAAGCAGGTCGAGATGGGGTGTCCGTTCCACCGTTCAGACGAATCCGAGCTGTTCTGTTCGTCATCGTTCAACCAAGCGCGATCGTCGACATCAACCTCGATGTCAGAATGATTATCTTCCTCTTCTCATCATCCACAACACCAACCAATCATCCTCTTCCACGCCACAACTCCCCACTAACCACCTACCATGGGCTCAAGCAGTAGTAAATCCGCGACCCGTCGTCTCCCACAACAACTTTCCCAGGCCGCAGAAGCCAGAACCCATCTCCCTCGATCACAACTCCCTCCTTCCTCCGATCCCACACCTCCCTCAGGTTCATCTTCAGGAACAGCGAGTAGAGCTAGTACAGGGAATGTGAATTATTCCGCTTCGAGGACTACGGGAGCGGGCACGGAGTATGGGAGAGGAAGGAGTAACGTTTATGCTAGCGAGGAGAAGGATGATTGTTAGTTTCCCTTCGATGACCTGTCTGGGTAATCCACCAGCTAATACCGTCGATTCGCTGTGCTTCTCTATTAATGAACTCTGATTGATACTATCCACCCGCTACGACCCCTAACAACCAATAGCGATCAGGAAAGACGGAGCCGATCCCGATTTCCTCTCAAACCTTTCCAGATTAGGACAAGTAAGCGTCCCCAAGCCCGGAACGCCTTTCGAACAGGTCCGTCCACCTCTCTCCTCTCACACCCATGATTCATTCCCATCTCACCCTCTCATGCCCCTTTCTATAACACTCCATAGCAAGCCCCAGCACTCCGAACCCTCCTGTCCCGTACCACCCAGAGCACCAGCACAACCTCCCTCCCACCCCCCGGACACCTCACCGCCACCTCCCTCTCCAACCTTCTCGATCGCCTGAAAACCCTTCCCCCCGGCTCAAACCCCAGTCACGTCTACAAAGAGTACGGTGTCTCGGAGAAAACGATGCAGGGGTTGAGGCGATGGGTGAATTCCGTTAGTATTGATAAAGAACGGACAAGAGTTTTGATCAGTGAACAGGGGGAGGAGAGTGTGGAGATGACTGTTAGTATCCGGCTTCCTTTTCTTATCGCCTGTATGTTTGTTATGGAGAGGGTGCTGATGATGATCCCTATGTTGCTCTGCATAGGCCGTTTGGGTGGATTCGGTCGCGATGGAGAGGAAGAAGGTGGATACTAAAGCAGGAAGTAAAGCATAGAACAAGTCGTATGGACAGACAATGACAACCGATCGGCCGTTATACACCGGTAGTCTTACAGAGTTCCGGGATGCGTTCATTCCGTCTTCCTCGATCTCGATTTCGCACGTCTGCTTTTCGGAGACAGACGTGATCATCGAGACCGAGTCATTCCAAATACTCGGACAGGCTTGTTCCAACCTTGAGTCAACAGGGCAAAAGTATCTGAGCCTCGACTGCTTTAGAATCCAGAGCATTTCTAAGATATCCGCCAACAACTGGGAGAGCTCAGCGAGGCTAAACCTGCACAGCCACTGAGGGGTCCGTCCTTCTTGTTAAGCAGGAACCGTGTTGACGTAAGTATGGTTTCAATACTTCAAGCGATGTGCCGGTGATATATAGGCTGCATGTCGTGCACCAAGCCTTTTTGAGCGTGAGACGGAATGCGCTTGACCTTCCTCTCAAGGTCTTCGGCATTCTGCGGCGACTCCTTTCGAGCGATCGCAAACACCCGGTACCTATATCAGACAATGGTTAGTTACAACTCGGTGCGTACCCGTGACAGTGAACCAGGCATGCTAAAATATCCAGGATCATATTGAGAGTGAAAGACGATATGCATGATCAATGGTTCACGGAGATACCTTTTACTTACATAAGACTTTCCTTGTCAAAGAACTCGATGATATTTACTAAATCTTGCTCGAACATGTTGTAACAAAGGACTACGAGTTTCCAGTTGAGATGGAATACAAAATAAGAGTCCCAAGCAGCTGGTAGACGATAAAGAACCCTGTTTGGATGATCTTTTTCCCCAATCTGTAATAGTGTATCGTTTGTAGTCCAGCTGAGTAGTTGAGAGCCTTCACCAAGGACTTCAGGTCTGTCACCTACAAGCTCTATAAGAGATGTTTGTATGATCATGTAGGTAATCTCTCTCTTGACGAGATATTCGACGAGGACCGGGCGCAGCTCAAAGGAAGATCACGAGGACCGAGGCGAGCATGATCGGCTATCAAGTAATCCATTTTCAAACGAAGAGGTGGCATGAACATCAAGGCTGGGAAGACCGCGGTGAAACATATCGATGGCGCCAAGTTGTTCACGTCAATATGAGGTGGCGAGGCATGGTCATTTCTTTCCATAATCAATTTCACGACGTCTGTATGGACGATCGTCAAACGGAAGAATCATCGGTTCTTCGTATCAAACGGGAGATCGATCGACCCATCACAAGAAAGATATGCATGTCATCATCATGATCCACGCCCCCCACGTTCAGGTAAATCTCATAAGAGGGGGTTCAGGCGCGTTACCCAAAATCTCATTGATCTCCTTCAAGACCTCCGGCGTCAACCTGTCCAAGAGTTCCAACGACTTCAAGTTCTCCGTGACCTGATCCACACTGGTCGCTCCGATAATGGCCGAACTGACGTGTTCATTCTTGATGACCCAAGCGAGTGCCAGTTGACCCTGAGTGGCTCCTAATTTCTTGGCGACCGGTTCGAGCTTGGCCACTTTGGTGAGGACGTCCCCTTTGATGGAATCCAAGAACCCGTCCGTCTTCTGCGCTCGGGAATCTTCGGGGATGCCGTTGTTGTATTTCCCCGTGAGGATGCCTTGTTTTAGGGGAGAAAAGACGGTCAGGCCCGTCCCGAATTTCCGATAAAGAGGGGCATATTCGAGCTCCACTCGATCACGTTTGAGCATAGAGTATTCCGGTTGCTCCATCAACGGTCCGACGAGGTCTTTCGGCGTGACACGCGAGGAAGGGAACGATCAGCCACCGATAAAGACCAGACCCCCGACCTGGACTCACTCAATCGTTCAGCCACCCTGTAGGCGTCCTGGATCTCCTCGCTACTCCATTCACTGGTTCCCCAATACAAAGCTTGTCCCGAGCTGATCAAGTGGTTGAAGGCACGGACGACTTCTTCCATCGGGGTGTGTTTATCCGGTCGATGAGCGTCTGTACGGGTGAGTCGGGATGATAAGCATCGCACGTTTCATCAGGTTGAAATGGGATCCGTTGAAGAACTCACAGACGAGATCAACAAAGTCCATCTGAAGCCTTTTTAACGATTTCCTCATCCCGGCGAGGATATGTTTTCGAGACAACCCGACATCTGCGGATAGAATTTGCTCAGCAACTAGTAACGGTTTCGATGAAAGTTCGATGCTACTCACCGTTGATACCCTTTGAGCCATCATCCTTCTCACCCCAATACAATTTAGTCGAAACTATCCCAAGAACGATACCATCAACGCCCCTTCCTCGACCGAGATGAAAAAAAACGCCCGAGCAAGAACGTACCGACCACATCGTCCCTATCCCACCCAAACTCTTTGATCGCCTTGCCCAACAAAGTCTCGGCCCTACCCCCCGCATACCCTTCGGCGGAATCGAAGAAATTGACACCCCCGTCCCAGGCGGCTTTCATCGTTTGGATGGCGATTTGGTCCCCGCTACGATCGTGCGCGCGTGAGATAAGGGCTGGTGGAAATGGACGGAGAAATGAGGAGAGACTGACGTGTGTCCACCGTGAGTTAGCCATCCTCCGAGGGAGATGACGGATATCCTCAGACCTAGTAAGAGAAGCGATGCGCGAAAGATCCTAATCAGGTCTCGAACATGGGATGGTATGAGACGCTTGGTCTTACCGCTGTTCCCGAGGAAACGGTAGGTCATCTTGGGATGCGCCAGTTTGGCGATCGTCTCTACTGTTTGTGACATTTTACTTGAGAGTGTATCGAGTGGATTAGTTGGTTAAATGAATCTCTCAGGCTGAGGCAGAGTGAGGGTGAACCAGTGACAACAGCGAGTTTATATATAAACAGATACAGATACGAGTACTACGAGATCTCGGACTATCTCTCGCGCGGTGAAATCCCGGGGATTAATTTAACTACAATATGGAGGTCCCAGCCGACGAATCCCCCGTGGCGCCTCAAGCCGCCGCATTCACGGCCTCTCTAGCGGGGTACCGATCCAACTTTGCCTGTTCCAAGGCTTGGCCCCGCAGATGCATACTGTCCACCGCCACCCCCGTCTTCTCCGCATGAGCTTGCATTCGTCTCAGTTCAGCCTCGATCTTGGCCGTCTTCCCTGGTTGGGTTCGTGGCGGGAATCGCGCTCGGGGGGCGGTGATGTGCCATCCCGGTAGGGAATCCACGTTGAGAGAGTTGAGCGTGTGTTGCTCGAGTAGCGACTGTTGGGTTGGAAGACGATGATGATGATTAGTAATTGATCAGTGGAAACCTGGGGCAACACGGTTGACTCACGTAATTGCCATCCTTGCGATCGTAATTGAACGGTTCCTTCAACGTGAAAGGCGGGTTCGTGATCACTCTAAAGTTACGCTTTCCATTCCGAGATTTAGAGTGGGGCTATAGTTTGATTGACCATGATCAGATGGCTGGTCAGTAATGAGAACAGATTTGCGTACTTACCATGAACGGATGGGCCAGATAAACGTCCCCCGCCTTGCCCGTCAACTGTCCCCATGCAAGGACACGCCACCCCTAAAATTAGCCCACACCCTCGATCCAACTCAACCCTGAACCCAATCCGCAACGCACCTCAACATAATCCTCAATCCCCTTCAACGCCTCCCCAAACACCTTCCTCCCGTCAAATTCCTTCCCAGGGTGATCGTGCATGTACCGCGTCACCGCCGGTAAAGCGGCAGGACAGATCAGGGTCGGTCCTCCCCCGTGTTCCACGTCGGTGAACAGGCAGATGACTTTCGTTCGAGTCGTTCGATCGAATCAGATGAGAAGAGATGAGAAGGGGGTCAGAGGGGGAGGTGTGTGGAAGATGCGTGCTGCAGGGTGCGTGGGGTTGGACTTACCGACTAGAGCTTGGTCGCTTGAATCGAGGTAATGAGTGAACCAGTCCCTACACCGCAAGCTCTCCGTAAGTCCACCCTGAGCTTAGATATGAAGCCCTCGAGGAGACTCACCCATCGATATGCCTGCTCGATTTCATATCAGCTCATCATCCCCACCCTATCCGCTCGCGCTCGCGAAGGACTGACCAATTCCCCGAATCCCTCGGATGCTCCGTATGAGTGGCCCAATGATCGTCACCGGAATTAACAATCAACGCATCCCCAGAAGTAGTGAACAGTTCCGGATCGAGTCTATCTTCACCCCCCACCAATTCACCTGCCGTGCGTGCGATCCGCTCGTCTTCAGTGACCCGCCCCCTAGGTCGCCTGTTCGCTACTCACAAGCCGCCTGATACACCCTGGGCATGAATTCCTGATGCTTGATCTCCCTGTGTCGAGGCAGATGGACCGTCTCCTCGTTCCAAGTGGACTTGTCGTTCTCCTCCCAACCCAGCCGCGCCCAGACGTTGTCCATGAATTGGGAGACGCTCTCGGGGGGCATACCGTTGGAGATCTTGACGTACCCTTGGGAGAGGAATTGGGCCCGTTGTTCGGGAGTTAGGATGGGTGTTGGGGTCATTGTTATCGAAGAGATCGTTTGTGCTATGGTCTTCCACCTGATGCAGAACACACGTTGAACAGAAACAAGTAGATGAGAGGGGCGCGGTGTTATATCCCCCCACCGACCGGTTCGTTCGGAGAAAAGCGACGAGTCGGCGTCTCAGCTTATCAATCCATCCCGGACAAACACGACAAAGCGACAAACACTCGAGAGATCGGGCATCGTCACTTGACCTCCCCACAGTTCACAATTTATCCGAGATCTCTCCTCCACACCGGGGCAGACGGGGAAATATCGGAGATTCGGTCGTGCAGGTCATCGTTCATCATGCCGAGTAGGAACAGTATTTGTACCAACAATAGACCAGACACGTGATGATGGAAGGTGGTCATTGTTAGGGAGCCTGCCGATGAATCATCCGGGGAGCGGTCTCATTGGTTTTGATGAAACACGCGCGTGTGCTGGGATGAAACACGAGATGTCGGCTGTACTTTTAGGGTTTCGGTCCGGGAATGTCAAGGTGCATCTAGCTGGAACCAAGTGTGTCAAACTTTCGGCTCGTACAGTTCAAGGCGATTCCTTTGCTCTTCCTCGCTCTGTTCGAGGGTTTCGGGTCGGACGGATGGTCTGACTCTCACGGTTCGAAGCTTGCGACATCCTACTCATTTTCGACTGAGGATGTCTTACATATCATGACCAATGCACTATGACTGGCCATATCCATCACACCCGCTTCAAGCGGTGGACAGGTGCTCCGTTGTGATCACAAATCTGTCGGACCCGGTAAGGGGGGAAGATGACGCAAGACAGAGCCAAATCCTCGCAGCGTTGACAAGCTTTGCAAACGGCTTCGTATGAGGGTGGATCTCCTGACTAACATACATCTCCATGACCTTCCTCAACTCCAAGTGCATCCTTTTGAGAGTATTCCAAGGCTGGATCTTGCTTTTTTCGCTACTGTTGAATGTACAGTGGAGGACCTCGGACATTATCGCTCTCGTGCAGCTGCCCATTGTGTACAACGTTCTTACTTGAGCTCGTCAGATTGTTCATTGTATCTGATCGTTTACACCGTAGGCTATATGGAATACGAAAACACATCTCTCGTCCCCCCAAGCCCGTCCTCCCACCCACGCCCGACCTCACCTCAACCTCGGTCTCACCAAGAAAATCTCATACACGATCCAACCCTCCCCTCCCCCTATCCGAGGCTCAATCCTCAACCCCGACCCCCCGTCCACCCGCTCAAAGCGGCAAGTACCAAATCCCTCGTATCCTCCGCAGCGCCCCAACAAGCTTGCCACCCCGCCCCTCCATGTCCGTAATTATAGATCACCTTCACCTTCGCCTCGCTCGTCTTCCCTGCAGGGGTATCGGTTCGAGTCGAACCGTCGTCGGCCTGATCCGAGACGTCAACCTCCTGATTCGAGCTCAGATCCGGACCTCGTTCGACCCTCGGTCCAGAGCTGCGTGAAGGTCTGAACCCTACGACCTGCGAAGTGACCAACGAACGCAAAAGTTCGAGTCTCTCAGGCAGGGGGGCGGTGCCGGGGAGAGGCGTCGTAGGGTGTTGGGAGAGGATGGAGGGGTTCATAGTGAGGACCCTAGTTAGGATGTGTTCCGTCGTGGAGGGGATGATCTCTTTTGACCTGATGGATGCGATGGATATGAAGGGGGTGGTGATTGGCACGTTGTTAGTATATGAACAGGTGTGGGAAGGTGCGAAGGGACGGACCAATTCCCAATCTCCCTCGTCCCGCCCAGCACGACCTCCCCGTTCGAACGGGGGATGACATAAGTCCTCAATCCGCCTTCCCCATTCTCCCCCCTCTCCTCCTCCTCTCCGTCCTTCGTGCGCTCGCCCATCCCAACCGCGACACCCCGCATGGACCCTTGCTGCCAAGTGAACCCAGTCCTTATCCAGGGCGCATCAATAGTAACGATCTGCCCCGTCGTCGGAAAAACCTCCCCATCCCGCACCCCCTCCAGCCCCCTCGCCCCCAACCCCACGCAGACAACCACGGCCTGAAACTCGGGCCCGATTGGGAGGGTGGAACAGAGATGGGGAAGGGAAGCTAGGGAAATGACGTTTTGCCTCCAAACCTTCCCCCCTAGCGTCAAGAACCGGGCGAGGAGTCGGGCGAGGTAGGTTTGGGGTGTCATTGTGAGTGATCGGAAGGAGACGGAGTGGGATGCGAAGGTGGGGGTCTCGGAGGGTGGGTGGATCTTGAACTGGGTCCGGGTTGAGAGGTGGGGGTGTTAGGAATCGATGGGATGTAGCAGACAGAGAGAGAGAGAGAGAGAGAGTGACCTACTTCGGGGTAAGATTCTAGAAACTTCAAATGTCTTTCTTCCCCTTCGTAATACTCGTTCTGGATGAGCGACATCAACCCGCTCTCCCCGCCTTCTTCCTCCAACTCGCTCTGCATCCTCTCAAACGCTAGGCGAAAGGGGACCGATCAGCCGACCCACGCCACATCCACGCACAACGAACCAAACTCCCTACTCACTCCGTCCATCCCACCTCGCCTGCCTCTCATCCCCATCCGCAGCGAAACTCAAATGATGTGCTCCGGCACAAACGCTAGCGTACTCCGGGTCTACCGGGTCGGAGGGGAGGTGGGTTGCTAGGATATGAACCTGAGGGTGAAGGGGGGATTGGAGGATCTCGATGGCCGAGGTTAGCCCTATGATTCCTGCGCCTAGGACTAGGATGGTAGGGCGTGGGGGCACGGTGGTGTTGGTGGTGGTGGTGGACATGTTCCGATGTGTGTATGTGAGGTCGGAGTGAACCTGGTCTGGTTGTCCCAATGATGGTCCAATCTTCTTGCTTTTAAATGCTCCAGGACCCAATTTTCCGAGCGATCGTACGACGACGTCGAGTCGACCTCATCACCGTGAGCCCGTGGACGACGACGACGAGGATGTGCGCCGGTGTGGACGATATCGCCAATTCAGCTGATGGGGAAAACGGGGAATCGCCAATGAACGAGCCGAGCCATCTTATCTCGCGAAATCGCCAATCGACCCGTCGACGATATCGCCAATCGCCCGATGGGCCTTCTCTCCCTCGCCAGTCCAGTCCAGTCCAGTCCAGTCGAGGCAGGTGGGGCAGACGGGGCAGAGGGGAACCTACCAGTGGCTCGCCCATCCATCCCGATCGTGGATCTCCCATCCCGACTCGGACTTTGCGGTCTGAAGATGGCTGAATCGGAGTGATAACGCCCTGGACTAGCGCAGACGACGTCGCTTGGTGCAAGTCGGTAGTGGCACTGGCACTAGAAGCAGCAGCAGGTAGAGCCAGTAGGGCCAGTGCCACTGGTGAGCCAGGGAAAACTGGGGTGCTCGACCAGGGGGAAAGGTATATAACTCGCACTCGCTCAGGAGGAAAGGCAGACGTCCAGGTCGAGGATGATGATCTGTCCTACATCCACACAACCACAATGACAAGGCTCACCGCCCTCATCGCCCTCTCCTCCCTCTTCTCGTCCTCCGCCCTCGCAGCCAACTTGGCAGGGAACGAGAACTACGCATCGACAAAGGTCTTACGGACGAGATCCGGTCCCAAAGTCAGGAGGACGGACGAGATCGTTCCCGCCCACCAATCTTCTATCTCCTTCACTCTGGGGGACGATGAGACTTACTTGTCCCCTACGGGAAAAGACTATCCATCCTATACCATCCCCTTACCTGGAGGAAGCGTTCCGGCCTGGACTACAGGGGACGGTCCCGATCTCCTGCTCACCACCGTACTAAACGTGCAAGGGGACCAAGTCTCATGTGATACCCTGGGCGACAAAGTGGTCGATTTTCAAAAGAGGGATGATGTTTGGACAGAGGTCAGTCCCGCTCCTCTTCCACGACTCGGTGTATATCTTCAAGCTGAATGAACACTCGCACCGCAGAAATTCATGACCCAGATCATCCTCCAACCATCATCATCATCTTCATCATCCCCCCTGACCCTCGCTCCGGGGCTCTCGGAATGCCTGACGGGGCATTGGGGGACGACCGACCTCCTCATAAACAGTCCGAATGGGAACGAGACCATCAACAGCTCGGAGATTGTCAAAGGTATCACCGTCCTCGCCTTCTCCGGTGAAAAGGTAAGCCCCCCCCCCCCACCCCCTTTCCCTCAAACCTCGAGCAGTCCCCATCACCCATCACCCATCGCTGACTCATTCCCGCTCTGAACAATCGAAGATCCCAGAAGGACCTTACCTAACCCACATCCTCCCTTCCCAGCCGACCCTGACCTTGACTCGAGTCTACCGCGTCAAACGAGATTCATCACAAGCGTTCACGAGCCCCGTCATCCCCTCCTTGTCTTCCTTCACCCCCCTCTCCGCTCAGGTGGAGGGGATGAATGAGCTTTCTATACCCGTTCCTTCTCGGTTATACTTCTCCTCCTCCCCGTCCTCCACCTCCTCGGCGTCCTCCGCTTCAGGCTCAGACTCGAACACCACACAAGAAGAACTCCCAATGCGAGGCTTAAGGGTAGCCGTCAAGGACATCTACGACCTAAAAGGTCTCAAGACCGGGTGTGGGAATAGGGCTTATTGGGGTACGTACGATGTTCCCATGGAGACGGCGTTCAGCATTCAACGGATCGTCGATCTGGTCAGTTTCCGCGCTAGTTTCTTTACTGGTTGAGCTGGATAGGGGGGCTGATCTGTTGGGACGGTGAAAACGCAGGGTGGAATTATCGTAGGAAAGACAAAGACTAGTCAGTTTGCGAATGGTGAGTCTTCCGCCGGGTGAGGGGGGGTTCAGGTCCGGGACGGACGGTTGATTTGATTACTTTTCGGGTTGGTTGGGATAGGGGAAAGACCTAGTATGTTTTCTCTTATCTTGTGATTATGAAAGGGAGAGGGCGTTTACGGGACGGTTTTTCTGTGGAAAGCCGTTGATTGGGTTGATCAGGTGAGTCGACCCCATGCCAACATAGAATCGCAGGATCTGATCCATGCGACACCCAGTTATCCCCCTTCAACCCTCGCGGGGACGGGTACCAAGACCCTTCCACCTCCTCCGCCGGGTCCGGAGCTGCGATCGGGGCGTACGATTGGGTGGATATCACCATCGGGAGCGATACCGGTGGGTCGGTCCGTGACCCTGCGGCCAACCAAGGAGCGTACGGGATCAGGCCTTCTCACGGGGCGATCGATTTGAAGGGGGTCATGCCTATGGCTAGTGTGCTCGATACGGCCGGGTTCTTGACTCGGAGTGCCGAGTTGTTTGGGAAGTTTGGGAGGGCTTGGTATGGCGATCGGTTTGAGGGGTTTGGGGGGTTGCCCAAGGTGAGTCATCCCGTTTGGGCATGGGTTTGTGGAAAGCGAGAGAGGGAGGGGGGAAGCTGATGGACGACGTGAACAGTCGATCATCGTACCGAACGATCTCTTCCCGCTCGGGTCCGGTAGTAACCCCGAAGCTCAGGCGGTTTATGATACATTCATCAAAGGACTTACCGCTCATCTCGGCGCTACCGTCGATACTCGTTCGCTCTCCGATATCTGGAATTCCACCAACACCCTCTCTCAAGCGGACGGCCAGACCATCCCCGAATACCTGAACATCACTTACCCCGTCTTGATCGGGTACAACCAGTGGACCCAATTCGGACGACCTTGGTTCCAAGATTACGCGAAAGTGAATGATGGTCGACAACCCTTTCTCGATCCCGCTCCGGCCGTTCGTTGGGCTTATGGCAGGGATCAGGGGAAATCGGTCTATGACGAACAGGTCAAGAGGAAAGACCTTTTCAGGGATTTCATCTCGGATCACGTTTTGACTGGGAATAACGATAGTTGTAGCGACGCTTTGTTCTTGTATCCTATCAACGCGGGGACAACGAGCTATAGGGTGAGTTGCGGGATATCTCCTCCTCATCCTTACGGGATTGGAGATCCTGATCCTCCTACTTGTACTCGACAGAACGGATACCCTACCCCTGCTCAACCTCCTTTCGGGATCTTCAACGAAGCCTACTCTCCTTTCGCCGAAACCCCCGAGATCTCCATCCCTCTCGGACAAGTCGCTTACAATTCCACCATCACCAAGCATATCGAGTATCTTCCCGTCAGCGTCGCCATCATGGCCAGAAGGGATTGCGATTACATGCTCTTTGATCTGGTCGAATCGCTCGCCGTGAGTCCGGTTCGTCGGGCCGATATAAGTGGCACTTACTGATGACGCTCTACGTCTCTTGTGTCTATAGAAAGCCGGAGTCATCCCGGCGGAAACCAAAGTTGGAGCGACTGCCTTTTAGATCGGGCGAGGCCGAGGTATAGATGACGAAACAAGGATCAGGTGCATATAATGTAGAAGGGTTATCATCATAATGAACGGACTATTGCATAAATCGTCACGAGATGGACCTTTCTAGTTCCTGGGATGACGACGATCTCCTCGCCTTGAGCAAGCAGGCAGGCCAAAGAGAGCTGAGCGGGGGTGCACCCTGGCTTCTCAGCTAGAGCAGTGAATATGTTGACCAATCTCAAATTCTTAGGGAAGTCCTGTATCAAAGGTACGATCAGCTTTCATTACCAAGCCGATGCTTATGAAAATCAGACAGACGCACATCTTCATTGAATCGAGGGAAATTCTTCAAAACCTCTCCGTGCGCGTAATCATGGTGACTCTTATACTGGCCAGTAGCCAACCCCTTGCTCAGGGGTCCGTAGCATACCACCGCAACTCCCAATTCTTTCGCGGTCGCGAGCAAATTGACCTGAGGGGATTCGACCTCCGTACAGAAGGGAGAGTCTGTCCAGCCCGTATAGAAGAGTCAAGCTGGGTCGGACGCGCGAGACGGGAGAAAAGAGAGCTTACATTCGACTTGAATCGCGTCGATGTGATGAACCGCACAAGCTCGGCGGAGGGTGGTGGCTGAGACCTCGGACAATCCGATGTGTTTGGTCTTTCCTTGTCTGGAATGGCAACAGGTTGATTCAGATGCTAAAAGCAGTCAGAACGGAGGCGGACTTACTTCTGAGGCTCTTTCAAGGCAGTGATGTTGTGCTCAATGGGGGTCTTTCCGTCGACTCGGTGGCTGTCGTCGAGGACATCGCTCGTCAAGGTATCAATTGGAATGCAAAAACTCTACCATTTTAGGCAACGTGCCAGTAGACGAGGTCGACACGATCAACACCGAGCCTCTTCAAACTCTTTTTCATCGCCTCTAAAGCATACCCAGGAGTAGAGTTGACGGTCATTCCCAAAGTAGGTGATATGGACAATGCGAACTTCTTCGCAACGAAGAGCTTGGATCGAGTGTTGGGGCGAGCCTTGAGGTTTGCTTCGATCTGATGGCGATATGATATCGCAGAGTATCAGCTCTTGCTCGCGCGAGCTAGATATGTTGGCCTGTATGAAACTCGCGATGTCCTCAGAAGGACCATAAGCATTGGTCGTATCGATCATAGCTACGCCGTTGGTGAAGACCGCATCGAGCAGGTCGAACTCTTCTTCCTGACGAATAGGATTCTTGATAAAACGATCCTGATTGAGACCCATCGCTCCGTAGCCGATGGCAGGGAGTGAAATTCCGTTTTTGCCTAGTTTATGGGAAGGGATCATCTTGCTGCTCGAAGATTCACGGGATTTGGTTAGAGTATTATTTGTAGTGAAAGTTGTAACATGATGTTGTGTTTCAAACCCGAGCCCCACTTGCGGCTTTTATAACAATTCACGTTTGATCAGCTCCGTTCGACACGAAACAAAAGAACGGTTGGTTCCGGCGTGGCAGTCTCAAAATACACAAACGCGTATTCGTCGTCTCGGCAGGTATGGGTAACATGATCCTTAAGGTGCGGTATGCAGTGTCCCTCTTTTAGCAGTATTCAAGAACCCTCGGGGTACCATCAACGTTCATCTCTTACAAAGTCAACCCATCCAGAGCGATAACAGTCTCATCCACCTCCACCCGCATTCCCTTAGCACCCTTGACGTTCTCCCACCGCCGACTCATCTCCCTCATCAACTCTCCATGACTCTTCCTTGGCATCTCCGCTTTGACTCGTTTCATGTTCTCCTTGAGGAAAGTCTGGAAGGGGGTTGATTTTTGTTGAAATAAGGGGAGAAGGGGGGATTTACATTTCCCGCATCTGTGTTTCTCCGGGTCAATCGCTATTGGGCGAGGTAGAGGTTGATAAGGAGATCGAGAGTGTCAGAAAGGTTTCTGCCATGGAGAACCACAGGGCCGGCTTACATTTGGAATGTCGTCGATAAACAACCCCGCAATCCTCCTTCACGCATCTCCACTCATACTTGTACTCGATGACATAATTATGCGTCGTCTATCATTCGCAATAGATCGAGTCAGAAATATAATGAATAAAAATTCTTGAAGAATAGCTTACGGTGACTTCTATATCAGGCCGAGCTTGCATCACTTTCCGTCCCCATGCTTTGAACGTCTTCCCATGTGGGCCCTCTTTAGCTTTGCTTATAAGCCAGACTGCTAGATGACACATTTCATGTGCTACCGTCGCGTTCAGTCGATCTACACATAGCAATTTCGTAGATTTAGTTAGATTCAATATATAGAGATCAGAAAAGGTGAGATGAGATCCGTACCTTCATCCTCGATAACCTTCTCGGCCAATTCGATCTTACATCCCTTCTGACTGGCTCTGCCTGCAGTAGTCAACAACCGACTTGACCAGACCACATTGACCTCGAGCTTATTCTCGAAGACTGATCGGTTCAATTCGTTGACGAGTGAATCGACGAGGATATGTTTATCTTTCTGCCATGATCTCGATCTCGGTGTCCTGCTTGAAGGTTTAGAAGGTGTATGAGCTGGAGGATGTTTAGGTCGAGGTCTGGGGATAGGTATTCGGAGATTATCTTCATCATCATCAGAAGACAACTCGATTATCTCAGGTCGTCTTCCCACTTTTCCTGGAGGTGACCAAATAAGAATGGCCTCGGTACCGGACACGGAACCGTCAGAGATGTCGGAATCGGGTACGATGAATTCTTTCAAGCTTCCTATCGATTCATCAGAATCGGAAGATCTCTCTTCTTCACTGAGGAAGTACTTGGTAGGCTTTAGTGTCGTGGTCTTTGGTAGGGTGTAGGAAGGACCTGCTTCTGGCTGTTCATCGTCTTCGTCCGAGGTATAGATGACTCGTTTTTTTGGCAGAACGAATGAGGATTCTATCCGAGAGGAAACGGGGGAAGGCGGTTGAGAGTTCACCATGCTATGATGTATAATGATACGATATCAGTCGGGGGCAAGCCTTTGCTTAGTAAAGGGTATAGTGAAAGATCAAACGTATCGAAACGATGTTGATGTTGTTCAGGTTATCAGGTTTGTTTATTTTGTGTTGTCATTTGTTACGGAAGACACGGCGGAAGCGGATATCAGGACAATAATATGTCCGTTTCGGGTAAACCTTGCAATTAGTCCGTCTGAGCGACTGACAAGATGAAACATGGGAGTGCTTGAGGAGGGAGACAAGGGAAAGCACATGCGAGTTTTGTAGGTCAGTACAGCTGAAGCCATACCTTTCCGATCCGGCGGTTGGTAGCCGGATCCGGGTGGAAACAAATCATCAGCTTCCGCGTGTTCGAAACTGCTGGATCAAACGTCTCCTACCGGTACAATTCGAGATGCTACCGCTGTGCAGCTTGCTGGTGCAGTGACGCTCATGGATTTGAGAGGGAACGGATCGGGAGCAGAGAACGCTGAGCCTATGTGGATCTGCTGTTCCAAGGAAAGAACAGGTATCGGGCATGAGTACATCTCTGCAGCTTTCCGAAAGTGCAATCACATCACGTGATGATACCGCACGTGATGACCCCGTGCGAGCCCGTGTCGACCCCGTGTCGACCTCGTGTCACCGCGTGACTGACACTTCCATAACAAACACTCTCTTACAAACACGTCATCATCTCATTCAACCCGAATGTTGATAACATCGAGAGGTCCTCGCACAAGTTCACCCCTGGCTTCCCAACTGGAGGATTTACTGCAAGCTGCTAATCTTGTTAGCAAGAAGGCAGAAGTCACCGCAAATGACGCAGTTCATATCATGCTGTCGTCAGAGCCGATATCTCTTCTGGTACGTAATCATGATATACGAACCTTGATACATATCGACTGACTTTCTCGTCCGTTAGTAGGGCGATGATGAACTACTTCTGAGAATCCAGTTCCGAGGCAATAGCACGTCCCTAAACCTCATGAATTTCGCTGAGAGAGTTGCAGAAGCCACCACAGTTCATCCGAAGTACTCGTTAGTCAAGAGCAACTGTTTCAATTCGAGCCGCGCCCTCGGGTTGCACCTTGCGGCTCAGTGTCTTGACGACAATACGGCAGACGTTGAATGCATTGGCTATGATCGGAGACTGAAGCCTGTCACGTCAGCAGCTGGATTCGATTGCTTCCGACAGGCCTATGGTGCCGGAGGAGTCCCAAAGGCTTTGGGTCTCGTTGGTGGTCTGTTCGGGTTTGTGGGTGCTGCTGCCCATACCGGTCACTTGTCAGCCTCGTTGATGTGCGGTACAGCGTTTGGAGGGTTGGCGTACGAGATAGGATCAAGGCGGATCATGCACCTCCAAACGGAGTTCGTCAAGGCTTGCGACCTGGTCGTCGATCACCTTGATGATGTCTTCAAGCCTGATAAGAAGGGACGAGTGACACCACATCCTTCCGGTCTTTCGCCGGCATCCGCCAATGAGACGGAGTCGAAGGTTCCTCCCGATCGGTTTACCTATCGTTCGGAGGCAAACAGTCGACGAGCGATGGGTTGATTGCATAGCTGGGCCTCGCAAGTTCTCGTGATACGAAAGACGTAGGATAGAGACGGCACCAACCTCTATCTTCTCCTTTCTTCACCCTTGAGCGGCTAGCAGCAAGAATCATCCATACGGGATAGGCCTCCACCACCTCCCAAACCTCCGTGAGATGTATAGTAGTGTTGACTGGGTTTGACCTTAAGGTTGTATTCGTACGGACTGCCGAAACATGATTTACGCAAAAACATTATACCCTTTGTGAAAAGATCAGGTAGAATTGCGATCGACTTGATGTCTCTTCATGCCGAGCGTTCAAATCACTTCAAGCCGGTAAGTACTTCTTGATCGAAGAACTACTCTGCTGCAATTCGACCGAAGTCCGTGAGACGCCAAGAGTCGTAAAGGAAAAGAACAAGATTGCCCTCGGATAGTATTCACAGATGTGACTGATTGATGCTATCTTTGAGAAAAGCAGGTCAGGGATTAAACTACTAGAGAAGTTATCCGGAGGAGCCAGGTTTGGAGTGATGGAAGCAATGGATCGATTGATGGTTCGATCGAATGTGATTGTCTATAACTGGAATATGGAATGCTCTGTTTCAGCTGACACGCGGATGTTTCAGTGGAAGGTCGGTCAACGGTTGGAATTATGCTTGGTCGACGGTTGGTCGACGGTCGGCCTACCGCGCGGAATCGTAAGAGCAATGTAATCGAACGATGACGTGTCAATGATAATATGTACTTACTCATCTCGACTCGCATTCATCGACCTCGACAACTTCGAATCCACTTCAACGTTCGACGTTCATTCCACAATCACACATACACAGATATGCCTCGTCTACAGATCCTACAGTAGGCCTTCTTTCTTATCTTCCCAACGAGCACAATTTTGACTCCCCTCTGATCCCTCGTCTTGCTTCTTCCTGGAGACACAAGTCCTATCATCCTTACTTGGAGAAGAACAAAGATCGAGTTCGGAAGGATGAAGAACGTGCAGCGATACTGGAAGCGGAGGAGGAGAAGGATTTGTTGGATATCGTTCGTAGTTTCATCTCTGTATCCCAGGGAGAAGTTACCGCTAAGACCTGAAATTGAAATAGGATCAAGCGGCTCGTTTGAATCTCCTCCGATCACAATCGACCTCCCAACCCTCGTCTGGCTCTTCGTCCTCACTTATGCCCTCAGCTCCCTCGAAACTCCTCACTCAGCATCGCAAGACGCAAACGCACGGGGATAGGGAGCAATCCATCCGTCTCGACGCTCGAAAAGAGAAGGCTAAATTAGAATTCGATTGGCCTGATGTAGAGAAGAAGAAGAGGGAGAAGGCTGCTCTCAAGGAAGCCGCTGAGAGGGAGAGAAAAGGGAAAGGGAAGGAGGATCAAGTTTATTTAGGAGAAGAAGGGAGACATATCAATTTCTGGGCCGGTTTGGAGGGTGAAGTACGTCCCTTCTCTCCTTTTCTACACCACACATGTCATATACTGATTACCCAACTCGGTGTAGACATCCCTTCTCCCCGCAACCCGACCGAAACCGAAACAAACTCCAGATCAAATCCAATCGGACGATCCGACGACGATGTACCTCCATAGACCTGAGAGGGAGACGAAACCTTGGTACACTGATCCTTCCTTACGACGGTACGAGGAACGGGATACGGGGGAAGACGCCGAGCGACGGAGACTCAAGCGAGAGTGAGTCCATCTCCTAAATCCTCTGGGATTGTTGCGGGACCGATGAGCTAGACTGAACGGTCTCGACTTTATGCGTGTTATAGGAGAAAAGAAGCCTCATCTAAATCACGTGCAGATCCTTTCAATCTGATCCAATCCGTTCTCTCTCAATCCCAAAAACCCACCATCCCCCCTCCATCTCGTTCTCAATCCCATTTTCACCCCCGCCCTTCCAATCCCAACCCTAGCACAACAACTCCCGACCCCACAACCCTCCGTCTCTCAAGAGAATCAACCGAACGAACCCGCGCCCTAGCCCTGATCGCCGAAACGCAGAGGAAAACCCAATCTTCCTCCGTCTCCAGTGCGATCGGTTCGGCGGGGGAGGAGAAATCTTATGGGAATCTGTATAATGCGAGGGAAGTGGGGGAGGCGAGGAGGAGGAGGGAGGCGGTTAGGTCTTGGGTTGGCGGGGCCGGGGAGGGGAGGAGAGGAGGGAGGTATTGGGAGGTTTGATCGGGAGGGTCAGGTCCTGGGGGTTGGAGTGGGTTAAGTTTAGACGATTTGGGTAACGAGGTGAAGAGATCGAGTCGGGTTAGGGTTCGAATTACGCCCTTTCGATTGCGAACCGCAAGCGAATCAACACCTGGATTGACATGAGAACGTACGGTTCGACATCGCCGGGGACATCGACCAGATCACTCCAAAGCTTAAAAACCGTTACTGCCTCCAGAAACGGCTATACGAACGAGACCAGGAGCCCACGCTACCGCTGATCCGCCCGAAGCGAATCGAGGGGATCATTGCTAAGACTCTCAAACACCGTTGGAAGCTTCCGATTCCATGAGTTTGGTTCCTCCTCGTCTACATTGCACCGAGGGATCGAGCTGAGCGCAAATGCACGACTGTCTAGAAGGTCGAGAAGAATGTTATGTTGAACCATTATCTCGGTCGGACTATAGGAACTGATCTTCCTGGACAGCTGCGGTAACTGCTGAGGAAGAGCATAATGGACGAATACTCTGACTTACCGAAACGCAGTGTTCTTCTGGTAACCACAAGGCCTAGACGCTACTATGCACGCTAGAGGTCAAGCATCTTTGGGGAAGTTATGGCTTGTAGAGCGGCTTTGGAGATCGCACACCAAGATTTGCTTGACACAACCAACCAAGATATAAACGGCAGCCAATATTATCAGGGTTTGTGTCGGCACAGGAGCCCGCATTGATGGAAGATATCCTCGTAGCAAACAATGTGTTCCTTGCTTGTTGTTGGTAGACCGATCGAATACGATATGGCCGCTATGGGCGAGGTTGAACATAGGCTGGTTGAACAGACTTGAGAGATCAGGACCATGTTGGGTCTTGCTGTCAATAACCTGGCTTTACACTTGGCTTGAAAGGAGGATGTCTTAAGCGCCGCATCCTTATCGAGAAGTCGCACATCCTACTCGGAGAATCCGATCAAACCTTCGTTCTAGTCGGCCTGAAGAGAGTGTGTATCTCGCCGAGTGGAGAAGATCACACCAGGACCCTCTCGGCCACACAATATAACTGCATCTCATGCTCTTTCCGTCTCACTCCAAGTTACAGCCTTTGCCCATCATGAGTTTGAAGAACTGGGATAGACTCAACCACCCTGCTAATATCCATACCTTTATCGAAGATCGACTGGATGAGTTGGGTGAACACTATGGGATGAGGTTGTGTAATGATAGAGCGAGATGATGATCATGGATCTCAGTTGTAATGACCGGGCAGTCACGGAAGGCGTGTATCATGGGAAAATGATGTGGGCACACAAGAGCAATACCCCTGCCGCCCAAAGTTGTACCTCCACAAACAGTCATGGAACACAAACAATTATGATCATAACGATAACATGCAACAATGCGTAATACTAATCAACCCGAGAACCCCGATCCGAGTCCCCGTTGAAAAATAGAGGGGACTGGCCGGGGAACGGAAACACAAGTAGACAAGGGGAGGACAACAGGACGAGGTATCTACGAAGAAAAAAGAGCAAGCGAATACCAAGCGAGAGAAATTGAAGTGGGGTATACAACGTGTATATGCAGTGAGGTCGGAATGAGCCGTCTGGCCTTTGATTTGGGTGGCGAGACCGACCCTGGTAGGTGGTGCGATGAGATGAATTGAACGAGTTTAGTCGAATCAGATCTATATACGAGAAACGATCAGCACTCATTTGAGCGGTTAGTGGACGAACGGAGGAGACTCACTAGACTCAATTCCAACGTCCAAACCCTCCTAGCCCATACTTTTACGGGTACCATTTCCTTTTCCCCCTCCCTCAAAGGTATTTGAACCTCGATCCCGTCCCACCAACATTTCCTCTATTCTCGCGGGTCGACGTGAGTGAGCAGGGACGATGAAGAGAAGTAACAACGGACGGGGGGGACTCACAGCGGGTTTCCTCCAGAATAACAACAATTTCTGAGCCGTCCCCATCTGACCCTGATCGACCGTCACGTAAGCGTCTTCATCCGCATCCTCGTTGACGCCCTTTTCATCCACGCTCTCCTCGTCCCTGCTCTGATCGTCCCGATCGAGACTCTGCTTGCGGTTGGGAGCGGGATGATGAGTGATTCCCGTTTTGAGCAGGACGAGGGCGATGGAACTGATCACGGTTCGGGTGGGTTCGAGGGACCGATAACCCCAGGTATCATCCCTCGTGAATCCCCTAGACGTTCAAAAAACATCGATCAGCCTGGCGGTCCCGAGAACGAAGCAAGAATCTGTGATACTCACGACATACAAAGCATATCGATCAAATGCTGTTCCGCCAAGTTCCCCTCCTTACTGACATTCCTCTGCAGGGCCTCAAAGACCATTCCTCGTTCGTAAAGCGCCTTCCCCACCTCCTTTTTCACCCTCAACATCTGAGCGTTAGGTTTCCCCGTCCCCGGATCGGGGTGAGCTATCTTCCCTAGCGCCGAAGGTGGGTTGGTGGAAGGGATGATGGGGAAATATTCCAGTTCTTCTCTGAGGACGATTATCGGTTGTCGAGCGACGAGAGGGTTCTCGCCCGGTCCAGCGGGATAATCTCCATTTTGATCGCCGTATTGAGAGAAATGGCTTCCAGAGGAGTTAGGATTGAGGTGTTGTTGGGCTTGATAGAGACCTGGAGGACCGCCGGGGGAACCGTAGAAGCGGGAATGGGCTTGGGACCAGAAGGAAAGGATGTATTGGAATGATTCTGGGTCGTACTGCGTGATGCGTGGTTTGTAGGTCGATCGGGGTGGGTGGAAAGTGATATTCATGAAGGGAGCGAGTGGGGTGACAAGAAGATGGATGAATCAGTAAGGATTGATATGGAAAGGACGTTGTCCGAAACTCACATCAACAGGGTACAATCCTCCTTCCTCCTCGTCCTCGCTTTCCTCCCCCATCCAACCCATCTGCGCTCGATTCAAGATCAGACCATTAGGAAAGAGACAGAGCAAGACGCTCTCTGGGAGGTTCAACAAGGTCTCCCTGTCGACGGTGAACCGTTGACCCCGCATATCGAGGTTCAGACGGGAGAGGAGTTGTTGTTGTTGTTGTTGCTGTCCGCCATGACCAGAATGGTACGAAGGTGGGTAGGAATCGGGGACGGAGGTGATCGGGGATGAAGAGGGGGCGACGGAGGTGATTGGGTTGGAGGACTGTTGGATTGCCATCTCTGATTCGAGGACGAGGTGGTAAGAAGGGGAGGAAAGGAGGGGGGGAAGATGAGGAGAAGAAGGGATCGGCCTAGAACTACGTGTAGTGGACGTAGAGAGACGGGGTTTGGCCCTGGATGTAGATGCTGTCTCTACGGTCCTCGCTGTGAGTGCTGCGATGTTCTGGAGAGTATTCCCGAGTGAAAACGATGTGATCAAGTGAAAATCGAGTGATTTGATTCGTTTCTGTTGCGATTTCTCGACGTTTGAATTGATTGTTGACGCGTCAAATCGGAATGAAACATCCAAATCTCTCTCTCAAACAGCTTCAACTTCGTTCTCCTATATCGACCACAACCACACTCCACATCGTCCAACTGACCATCCCATCGCATTCCCCATCCACTATTTGCCCTGTTGCCCGAAAACAGCGATCGATTCGCGCCCCTGACACCCTCCCAAGCTCCCGTTCACCAGACCATCAAGCTGGATCGCTATACTCATCGCCAACAATCCCCCTCCTGGGCCGTATCCCGGACCACCTCATCCACCTCCAGTAGTCTCCTCAGTCATGCCACTGGATCAGCCTCTCATCCTCTGACCAGCTCAACCGCAAGGACAAGCCAAGAGGAGGAGAAATCAAGACGAAAATCCACCGGAACTTCCCCCCGTCTGACTCGTTGGAAATTACACCTCATGCCCTTCCTCCCTTCCCTTCGCTCCAAACGTCTCCGACTCCCTCTCTCCCTCTTCATCCTCCTCATCCTCTTCCTCCTCCTGGGCCCATCATTCCACCCGTCCCTAAACCTTCCCAATAATCCTCTTGGACCTCAAGCCAGTGCCCTAGCTTCCCTCACGAAACCTCAGCTCGATCAGAGCGGTCAGAAGGTACAGCAAGACAGACAAGCCGAAGTGGATTTCCAAAGGAGTTTCGAAGAGCCAGATTTCGCTCTACTCAGTGGGAAACAACCGCATGAAATCGGATGCGACGTTCCCATTGTCTGGAACACCTCCTCATCATCCTCCTCCTCATCCCCCTCCCCCTCCCCCTCGTCATCCGAAACCGGCGTCCTCATATTCCTAGGAATATTCTCAGCCGCTCAATCATCCACCTCCTCTCCCGCTCAAATGCGAGCCCGCCGTGATCTCTACCGTTCCCTCTACCTCCCCCATTTCCCAAAAAACTTGGTAGAGTACAAATTCATATTAGGGATGCCCCCCGGTGGTGGAGGTGGGGGATCTAATGCGGCAGGTCTTGTTGGACGAGCCAGGGTGTTGAGGGAGTTGAGAAAGGAGCAGGAGAAGGAGGGGGATATGGTCATTCTTGATGTACGTTCCGAAAGGGGGGGTACTGGAACGGGAGGGGTTGATGGGGATTGACCCGTTTTTGCCCTTTACTTTGTCTCTAACCACCATCATCACCACCCTCAAATCCTTGTTCATCATCATCGTTATCATCCTATACCCCTCCTGAATCACCCTTCAACACCCCACAGATGGAGGATAACATCGATTCCGGTAAAACGCACAAATACTTCCAATGGGTCGCCAACCGGTATGCAGGTGAAGGGAGGGTCAAAGGTCGACCTAGATTCGTCGTGTGAGTCTCTTCGTGCCCCGGGAAATTCAGACGGCCATCAAAATGGGGATTAACCTTGGGATTGGATTCTGGTCATTGATCCTGATCTTAGGAAATCGGATGATGATGTAAGCTCCCCTTTTCCTCCTCCATCCACTCACCCGGACTAAACCTTCATACACCTGACTCTCGGTAGACTCTACTGGTCATGCCGAACCTCATCAGCGCGTTCAAAGATCTAGACTGCTCCACGAACGTCTACTGGGGAACCTCTGCGGGTCGTTCACAGTATTTCGGCGATTACTTTAGAGGTTTGGCTTATGCCATGAGTTGGCCTTTGGTTCGTCTTTCCCCTCCTCTCTCCACTCTCCTACATTCTCTCTCGAAGACAGTTTTTCCCGGACCTGGAGCTGACGATCAAACCCGGCGATATAGATCTCTTGGATAGGATCGGCGGATATGCCTCTAGCACATATCACCAAGATTGAGGATGCTAGGACGGGACAATGGTTGAGACATTTAGACCCGGTGGACGATCCGATCAAACGGATCGATATGGGTTGGACGATGGGGGATTGGAATCAACTCGATGTCGGGTTGGAGACTGTCGGTCTGCGTGAGTCTCTCCAGTCCATAAGTTTGGTTAGGTAGGTCAGGGACAGGAGCTGATCAAAGACACGCACTGCAGATTGGTGTAAATGGGACGACTGGGTTAAAGAACAACACGAACGGATACGGACCATCTGGTCAGACGCCAAACGACCCTTCCAATGGGACCAAGGACTCGATCCCGCCTTATCCGTCGCCAAGGGCAAACTGACCCCGGACGAGGCGAAACGCGAACATCAGAAACAGATCGAGATGGGTTGGGACGTCGAGGGGAACCTCAAGGGGGATGCGGGGGACGGTTGAACGGGATCGGATGGAGAGGATAGAGGATCGTGTAAAGTAGATCGGTTTAATGAGGGATCGGTTGGTTTTGTTTGCATATCATAGATGAAACGTTATGCGCCGCCTTCTGATCGCACATCAGTGCCCTGATTTGTTCATTCGTAAGGATGGATGGGCGACTGTTTGACTCGTTCTATAGATGCTGGTGAAAAAGTTTTGCAAGCAATATGTCAGGTGGACGTACAATACTTGGTCTTGCCATGCTTGCCAAGAAGACTGTGAAACGGAACC
Organism: Filobasidium wieringae; assembly: GCA_001600055.1. Lineage (NCBI taxonomy): Eukaryota > Fungi > Basidiomycota > Tremellomycetes > Filobasidiales > Filobasidiaceae > Filobasidium > Filobasidium wieringae. The sequence continues at coordinate 543,981 of BCIV01000005.1, forward strand.
TAAACATGAGGCTCACTATGTTCATCATCGTATGTCCCTCTTCATCTCCATACCAGTACACTTACTTGCAACGCAGATCATCTGGGTTCATGAGTTCATTCACAGATCCTACCCTCTTTGTCGATTGGAAGTATTGGCAACCTGAGGACGTCCATCATATCAGACTTCGTTACAACTCTGCCAAACAACAGCTGATTGGTGATCCTATCATCGAGATGATTGAAATCGTACGGTTCGAAAATTTCAACCTCGACCTCGGCCACGACAGGTTTGAAGACCTCGGGCACGACGGGTTTGGCAAGGAGACGTCAGAGACCATTGGTTCAATAGGGCCATCACAACTGAGATGGCCAGGGCGAGCCAGAGCCGTGTGAGTTTCATTATAGTGTGTGATTGTGGGTAGGTGTTTTCTTGTTTGCGTGGGTGTATGTGTTTGTGTGGATGTGTATGTGTAAGGACGGGGCAAAACCTCCAGCTATATATACATTTGTCTGGATCCCTTCTCCCTGACCCCAAATTGAACCGTCTTCATCACTACTGGACCTCTTCTTTTCAGATGAGAAGGACGCGGTCTTCTGGCCTGCAGCAAGACAAGTCCTTGCTCCTGAAGTCACTCCCTTAGCTCCTGTTGCCACCGTGCATCCAGATTTACGAGCGGAAATGATTGTTTGGCGCGCCGCACCTATCCAGGCTCCTAACAATGATGTTTCTCCGAAAGTAAAGGATGCCCAACGAGGAGGTGGTGGTTGATCTGGCTCTAGCTGAGGGGGACGAGCTCGATCCCTCGAATGAACGGTCAGAATGAGTCACGTTCACAAGAGCTGATCATAACTCACGATCATCTTTCGTTGTACAGATTTTAGAGCTGACATGAGTGACGCCGCATTCTTATCGAAGGTCGGATTGAGCTCTGCAATATCTCGGAGTTAATGTTGCAGCAACACCGTCCAAGCGGATGACCAGAAGAGGGACAGTAAGCACGAGGCGGCGGCAGATGAGCTCGAATGTAGCCGTCATTCACCCTAGAAAAACAATATCTCTGGCTTAAATCAGGCGGAAGGATGCAGTCTTTAGCTGTTTTTTGTCGGTTACGGGTAACTACAAATTGGGAAGTTCGAGCGAGATAAGCTGTCTAATCAATGATTCGGCTTATATCTGATTGACGAGCAACGGTAGCATTTCGTGCAAGCGGAGAAGTAAACATTGCATTACTTCCGATACTACGGACGAGTTGCACTGGCGATAATCATAAATAAGGCAATCATGTACTGAATGAAAATGTACTTCCTGTCCCTCTCGTAAGGGTCTATCTTTCCTGGAACCACGATCGTGAGATCAGACTCGCACTCGTTTGCGTGGACTACCAGCAGATGGTCCGCCAGCTTCGCTCTCCATGGAAGTAGGCCGAGCTCGTTTGTTCCTGACGTCTGGAGTAGCACGCACCATCTCCAACCAAGTGGGAGATTCCGGTACAGTCGGCGCGGGTGCTAGACCGAGCTTATGAGTGAGATCCAGCCCACTAGGGGATGAGAACGTCGTATAGTCGGCTGGAGAAGCAGCGACCCCAGCTAGCGTTCCTGGTCGCGCTGGGGTGACCATCGAAGTAGGACGATACCCTCCGATCGTGCTAAGCCCTGACCGTATAGCCGAAGTCTTGGGTGTCGGTGTAGGCGCAGATAGAGCTTTACTAGCCGATGTAGGGGAAGACATATCGGGTTTGGCGATAACGACGTTGTCACCTTTGGGTACGGCCTCTTTCTTTCCATAAACAGGTGGCTTTCCACGTCTGTAGGGCAAGATATCGGCGGCAGGTTGTAGTTCTGCAGGAGTGATGGGCGAATCCTCGTGCCGTCTCGAGACCGAGCTCGATGGGTCTTGGGAAGCGGGTTGTAACTCTGGTACCGCGAATTCGTCATGAGCACGTTGCACTGAAGACATGACTTTGGATCGCAAAGATCGGACAGGTTGCCTGCGTAGCGGTGTAGTTTCGGCGATCGTCCGATTTCGGCTCGGTCGACTCGGGGTTTCCTCCATAATCGTCGGTGGTCGAGCGAGCGAAACCTCCTCTTCAGCGTCAACAGCGTCCTCGGCCTTGTCGTCAGTTAGGTCTTGCAGCCTTTGTGACCCAGCTTTACTGGCAGTGCTTGTTGTAGAACCCTGACTTGTAGAAGGTCGTCTGTCCTCATGGGGGAGAGCCAAATTAGATCCCTCAACTTGCTTGAGATTAGGTGCAGGCGAGGCAGATATCGCAAGCAGAATCTCGGCCGCTTCTTCATTATCTGACCCAGTCTGCTCCTCCTTGTCCGGCTTTCCTTTCTCGGCCGGCTTGACGATGGTATGAGCTTCCGCAAGCGGGGCTGCCTTTTTCATATCTGGATTGATCGGGCTAGCACCTTCTGAAGTCTCGGCTAACATGTTCAAGGAACCATTAGCTACAGGAATGGATCCGAAAACATCGCCTTCCTCGGTCGATTGTGATGCCATTCGCTTGCTAGCAGTGGGTCGGACAGTTAACCTAGACGACGTTCGGCTCTGCATTGGTCGTTCCCGCTGCTCGCCTGAGCTGGACTGACTCCTGGCGCGGGCAGCCTCTCGGACGGGCGCTTGCGAAGGTAAAGATGTCGGGACAGCAACGACAGGATATGTAAGAGCAGGTGTGTCCGGATTCTGGTCGATCTGCGGGAATGTCGACTCGTATGGCAGATGGCGACGATTCAGCTCGCGCTGTTTCTCGACTGACAGGTACGCTGGATGAATATTGCCCGAATCAGCAGACCCACCAACCGATCTCGGATTGTCAGCAGGAGCAGGCTGCTTTGAGGTATAAGGCGAGAGGTCCGGCCCGATCTCCGTCTCTTGGATCTGAGCGTCATCCTCCTCTTCTCCTTGGTCTTCATCGCTCGATCCTTCCTGTGCCCAATCTTGTGTACCTGTCAATCGGATCCGCTCCATGGCCGCTAATCTCGCTGCCTCCTTGGTAGTGATTCTTCGCGTAGGTTGAGGTGGAATTGACATGTCACGCAATCTCGAACCGCTGGCCTTGCGCGGTCGCTTGCCCGGTGCTATCGATGTTGCTGGCGATCGCGATTGCTTATCTCTGCCTTTCGCTCCGGCAGCCATAGCATCAGTATTGATACTTATGCTTCTCGTTTCCGATCGCATATCGTAATCTTCATCATCAGACGATTCCGGCATGGGTAGACCCAGCTTTTCAGCTCTCCTCCTTTGCCTATGAAGGAGTACAAATGAGCGAGAGTATGGTAAAATGACCTTGAGCTCAACGAACCTATCCTTTGCTGCCCATCTCCTCTTGCTTTCAAGAGTTCTCCTATGCTTCTCTTCCTCGTTAGCCGGTCTGTTCGGGTCTGAGAGCAATGTCAGGTCAGAATTATGGTCATACCTCGCAACGCACTCGCACTTACTATTGTCCCACCGACTCTTCTTGACCTGAACTTCCAGCTCGATTCCATGTTTACTCATCTGGTGTCTTCGACAGATACTCCTAGCATGCTGTCCCGTATACACTTTATCGCAATAGGGACACCCATGAGCGTTAGGTCTGGCTGGGTCGGTGACTGTATCACCCGGTCTCAGATCAGGATGTAATGGTGGCGGCCCCTGATCAGGGTTTGGTTCTTCTACATCTGGAGTGATAGAAGCCTTATGCCTTCGTTTCTTATTCCCCTTCGAGGAGGACGAAGGGTTCTGCGTCGGTTCTCTCGAAGCGGTCTCTGTGGCAGGTTTCCCATTCGATCCCAATGCTCCGGTTCCCATAGCAGCCAAGATTCTAGCAGCACTTCCACTAGAATGAACACTCGCCTCCTCGCCCATCCCTGCACTACCTCCGCCCCTAGAACTAGCCCTGGACACCGAACGCTCCGTACTAATCCCAGGTCTTGCGGTAGTATACGCCTGTTCTTCCGGCTTATACCTCACTGCCTGTCTCTGCTGGGTATACGCATGCTGTTCCTGACCATAACCAGCATAAGGACTCGCATAACCCTGCGACGTATAGACCGGACCCTGTTCAAACTCCCTCCCTCTTCGATCGACAAATACTTGATGCCCTTGAGTAGGGTAGATCATTCCCCCCGGTTGAGCCGATCCGGGAGGAACAGACCCGGATTCATAATACTGATACCTCCCATGAACCTGTTCTGCCGAACGCATAGAGACGGGCTGAAACTGATGCCCCTGCTGATGAGCAAACGAGCCTTCCATTCGATTCTGTTGATGTGAGTGTTGCTGCGATTGCGATTGCGATTGCGACTGCGACTGCGACTGTGGCTGTGCTTGAGAATAAGTTGCAGAGCTCGGATGAACGTAATACCCGTAACGACCGTTCCCCATCGCCTGAGCCTGAGCCTGAGCTTGAGTCTGAGCCGAAGAGCTTCCTTGACCCTGTCCGTACCCTCGCTGGATGAATGCGGTTTCTTCATTAGGATGAGCGAATTGGTAGTACTCCACCATCCCTTGTTGATTACCCTGTTGGGTCTGTTGCTGTTGATGAGAGTGCTGAAGTCCCATCTGCTGAGCCGCGAACCCACTTCCCGCCTGACCCTGCCCTCCAACCCTACCATAGTCCAGAGCCGACCGGGGTCTAACAGGAACCTGAGCTAAAGGAGGCCCATCCTGTTCTTCCCCCTCTTCATCCACCCCGTCGGGTTTCGAGGCAGAGCCAGAATATTGTTGATTCTCCTTAGAGTACTGAATCTGATTGAATTGTAGCGGGTTCGGGTTGTGATTGGTAGATGAGGTCGAAGCGATGGATTGAGCAGGTTGTAGAGGATAACTGAATACTCTCCTTCCTCCTTCCGTCCCCGTTTGTCCCGGTTTTCCACTTTGCAGTTCCCCCTGAGATTGATTTTGAGATTGTCCTTGTCCTTGTCCCTGAGCCTGAACCTGGACCTGCATATGGGTCGACGAATGGGAGAAAGGTTGACTCTGAATAGGTTGAGCATATCCCGTGTTCCCCTTTCCCAACCCCGAATGAAGGTTTATTCGACCATTTTGTACTTGCACCCCGAACATGGGAGGAATCAAAGTAGGATCGACCAGTTGTTCGGTAGGATTCGCGCTGGAACTGATAGAGTGAGGTTTAGATTGGTCCGTTTGGGTTTGAGGTCGAGATTTGGGTTTAGATGGGGTTGGGGGTGTGAGGGTAGTGGTTATCTACTCATACGAAACGGTAGAGAGGAGAAATCGAACAGAGAGGAGCAGAAGATCATGAGAAGAGGGTCGACATCGCCGACAAAGAAGGAAAGGTAAAAGTAGAACGTAGATCAATCAAAAGCAAACAAGATCCATTCTCATCAGCTCTGCACTACCGCATCTTATCGAATAGAAGGTAAAACTAACCAATCCACCTCCTTTTCCCTTATCCACCCCCAAGCCGGCGTTCTTTACCTTTTCGAGGCTCAAATCCGTTGTCCGTGGTTTACGTGGGCTTCGTCTGGGTAGTCGTTTCCCGGACTGAGGCGTTGGCGAGGAAGGGGGGTCTTGACGTGGCATCATTTACTGTTTGTGCCTTTCCGTAGGGAAACTAGACGATGAGGTCGTATAGAGATGGTGTGGTGCTGAAAAAGGTGGTCGGTGGTTGCGAACAAGAACGAGTTTGTAGTGAAATCAAGAAAGTGGTTGATCGATTGTCTAAATCTTCAACGTCTCCTCTCTCATTCTGCTCTTCCTCTGCACATTTCCCTGCAAGATGATACTATACCGAGTAAATCAGACCCTCTCTTCCACTTGAGATCAGTTGTATGGCGGTGAGGGCGATGGATGACCGTATAAGAGAGAATGAATCGATGGCGATCTGAATGATCGAGAGTGGATGTTGAAATGGTTGAATGATGATTCTCTCTTCTCTCGCACGCGCGCAAAACCGATTCTCGTCGTTTAGTCTAGAGCTATACAACCGCTATTCCACCCAGTAACACGAAAATAAGCTCATCCTGTTCCCCTCTTCCTCAGCTCCCAAATCCATGTCCCCAAACCATCCTCTACCGGATACCCACCCACAAAACCAACACCCAAATCCCTCCCCTCACCTGTGTAAACTAGCGTGTTTCCCCCTTTGTGAATCCCTCGCGTTCGTTCTCACGCGAACCAAAAGTCGGAGCAAGACGTCATCGCTTTTCCTGGTTCGTATAACGTTTCACGCTAGGGTTGCCCGGGGTTTCAGGTCGAAAAGAGGTCGATAGAATATTTATGTGGGCATTGGGGTGAACTGTATGATAGAAGCTGTCTGTTTCCTAGGGTTTGGATGTTTGGATCATTGGTATAACAGAATCTGACTGCAGCAAATGAGTTCTCAAGAGGCACTACAGTCGAAGCCCTGGATTTATCCGCGACAAGATCGCACCGAATGTCCAGGAAAGAATTTCAAAGCCTAATAATACAGAACAGATATCGTTACCTCCATTGCCTGGTTAGGGACACGACGACCATCTGAAGATGCACAACTGAGCTACATTCGTTACATGAATCACACATTCTTGTGCCATTGCATAAGATATACCACACCATTTCGACTTGCGAAAGCTTCCTTTCTCGTGTTCATGCGCTCATATTTTCCGACTAATCTCGCAGTCCACCCAGCTATTTCTGTTCTTGTTCGTCGAGAACTGGACAAGATCCGATACCTGGGCCGTACGTCTGAACGTGGACGATACACAACGGGGCAACGGGTAAACGGTAGAACAGTTGTTTACGGCTGCCTTACTTTGAAGAGACTCAAGGTATATATAGATCGCAGATTCAAGGCGTACCTCGAGAACGCTTTTGGTAGCCAGCTCGTACCCTCGGTTCATCTTTTGCGGATCTTATTCAGTTCCTCGCAAGCTTCACAAGATGAAACCGACACCGGGACTCTCGAACGAGTTGTATCCGACAGCTGACAGTTGTCTTCATCTTACAAGTAGTCAAGTGGGCTGGGATCTACCGCCCGTGTGTCACTCACCGAGCGGCGAGCAGAAGCTGAAACCGGTCCGATTTGCCCACTCGAAACGAGATGAAACACGTGATGAACGCTTACGAGAAACCGGTTATACGTTCGGCTATCAGACGAAATGTCAACAATCTGCATCCGAAGGCAACGGACACGGACACCTGGATATGCTCATCTCGACTCGTTCAAAGATCGCTCAGATGGTATATAGATACGAGATGCAATCCTCAATAAGCACTCGTCACCATGCTCTGACAGTCAAGAACACAAGCCAAGCTTGTTCCCCTCAGTTTCATCTTTCCAACGATGCCCATATCGACCTACACCTATCCTCCTCTGCGCAACATCGCTCGGGCTCCTATCACCCCACCTCAAGTCATCCACCCCATCTTCCCACCTCCATCCGCTGCAGTCCCTCGCTCACTTCCTATTCGTCATAACGAAGATCCTTACCGAATCAAAGGATTCAAAGCTTACCGGCATTCAGTCAATGCCGCCTACCCCCGATCGTTGAATGATTCTGTAGGGGAGGTCGAACCGCTTTCAAACCCCTTTGGACCCGTCTCCGGTTCATCGAAAGAAGAACGTTCGAAGAATCTAAAAACTGCTGCCCGAAAATGCTTGGCGGCTAGATATCATGGTCAAAGAAGAACGATCGAGGAGTTGAAGGGGATAAGGGAAGAACCTGCCCTTTATTTGGGGATCAATCGGTTCATCCGTTACCCTTCTTCCTCCACCGTACCTGTCAATCCAGTAACATTGATAGTATACCATGCCAACGGGTTTCATAAGGAACAATACGAGCCGCTCTTCTCTCATCTCTCCGAACTCCTTCCTTCTACTGAAGAGACCCAGCAAGATCCGGGGACACATAAAGACGAGCACAAGAGCGGACAATATGTTGAAGAAATCATCATGGTAGATCACTACAATCACGGTGATAGCTATCTCCTTAACAAAGGTCTGATAGGTAAATTAGCTAGTTGGGAAGATACCGTACGTTCCCTTACCTCCCGTTCATCCTGGTTTCATCATGTTCCTTGTTGATTTTGATTTAAACTCGTCTTGAAAAGGCAAGAGATCTGGTCGCGATGTTAAGACATTCCTTACCGCCGCTTGAATCTGATCCGGAAGGGTTACCAGAACATCTACCCTATCATTCGGCGGTCTCGGGAGGAAAGGTGGGCGGAAGGAAGAGGAGGATCATAGGTGTTGGTCATTCCATCGGAGGGAACGCTTTGTACGTGCCCAACTCTTCTTCGAATTCGATGAGGGTTAATAACAGACACGGTCCATAGAGTTCGAGCAGCTCGAGCTCATCCGGATATGTTCGAAAGTCTCATCCTCATAGACCCTATGACCCGTTCATTTGACCCGAAATATCAAACCATCGAGAACCCTATGGCACTCCACATGTCCTCCTCCTGTATCGGTCGACGAGATACCTGGCCATCCCGTCAATCCGCAACTTCCGATCTCCTCCGTTCCCCCTACTTCCAACGGTGGGATCCCCTCGTCTTTCAAAAATTCGTCGAAACGGGCTTAATAGATCTTTCTGTATTATCGGGCAAGAGGGAGGACGAGGGTCAGGTCACTTTGAGTACCCCGAGATGGGTGGAGGCGAGTGTTTTTTGTGATGGGACCGCGATGGTTCATGGGTACGACGCATTGCCTTTGTTACCAAAGGAGTTGAAGATTGGGTTCATCATGGCCGGGGAATCTAGTTCGTAAGTACTCTCTTTCATTGCTTCGTTCATGAAGAGCAGAGAAACCGTTACTGAGGTCCCGAATGGATCAGGACCGGTGGGAAAGTCGAAACACACGAGATCGTACATCGACCACCTTCCGCGGAGAACGTCATCATAACCGAATCCGGTCATCTGGTTCGTCCCCCTCTTCGCCCTTCGTTTCCCAGGTCGACTGACTACCAGCGAACCCGATGGACGTGTAGATCGCACAGGAACAGCCTAAAGCGTTGGCCAAGGAGGTTCACCGGATCTTACTTGGTCGTCCGATCCAGCCTGATCAAGAGGTCAGAGCCAAGGTCGAGGCAAAGTTGTAGAAATAGGGGAATCGAGTTGTATTGAAGGCCGTCCGTGATCACATTCAGATTGCCGCCTAGAGTTGTACGATGAGCTGGTATCCGTTTCAGTATGCTGCGACAAAGCGGGTCGGTCGGGGTGCTAATCCTGTTCTATTTTCAGCTAATTGCTGTTCGTGAATAGTTCATGCCGCGGCGCTGACGATATTCACTGATTGCGATAGTGTAACGATCCCAAAGTCGGTTGTTCGTATAAAGAATAGGACATCGAAGTCAACAGAGCCTCGTTGACTGTACATCCGCTCGTAGCTGACATACTAAGAAGAGAAAACAATGTCGACCATGATCCCGATCATCGCACTCGAAGAGCACTACATGGACCCTATTCTCATGTCGTCGTCGAGCAACTCCTCATCACCGATCCATAAGATGCCCGAACAGATCACCAACAAGCTCAAAGCTCTGGACCAGTCTCGAACCCAAGATCTGATTCGGAACGGTATATCCCTTCAGATCTTATCCCACGTTCCCTCACATGCTTCCGTTCCGGAGACCAAAGCGGCAAACGATCGCCTATTCCAACACGTCCAGCAGAACTCTGATCAATATCGGGCTTTCGCTCACCTCCCCATGCACAGTCCTGTAGAAGCAGCGGAGGAGTTACACCGCTGCGTGACCGAGTTGGGTCTCGTTGGGGCTTTGATCGATAACCATATGGATGGAAGATTCTACGACGATCCTCATTTCTGGCCCGTCTTCGAGGCCGCCGAGAAGCTGGGTACGGTGATTTACATCCACCCGACGTTCGCGGCCGAAGAAATGTCTTCGGCATTGTATACTGGGAACTACTGCGAGAAGGCAGGGACAATGTTAGGTGCCTATGGTTTCGGTTGGCATGTCGATACAGGACTCCAAATCCTTCGTCTTTTTCAAAGCGGCTTTTTCGAAAAATATCCCAAGATCAAGATCATCCTGGGACATATGGGAGAAACTCTACCCTACCTCATCGACCGGATCCTGAGTAATCCTGCCTTCCAAAAGGGTGCTAGAGTAGGGAAAGAAGAATCCCAGCTGGTCCAAAGGGATTTGAAAACCGTATGGAACGAGAATATATGGTTCACTACTTCAGGGATGTTCAGTCTAGCACCGATGAGATGTCTCTTGGAGACGGTCAAGAGGGATCGGATTTTGTTGAGCATCGACTATCCGTTCTCAAAGAACGAACAGGGACGAGAATTTTTGGATCGATTGGGGGCAAGTGGGTTGGTCACGGAAGACGAACTGAGGGATATGGCTCATGGGAATGCAGAGAGGTTGTTAGGAATAAAGGTGACGCGATAGCCGAGAGATGGCAAGGAGCGTGTTTGTACTGAATGGCATTCAAATTCTTTGGGTGGATATCGGATGTACCCCTTAGTCCAAGGTACATACCCTTGTACACTTACGTGTAGCGTGAAAGGCTCGGGACCGTGTATCTCTTTCCAAGATCTCCCACGCACCGCGTGGATCATAGTTGCTCCGGGAGGGACGTCGGAATCTAGAAGCAAGGCATTGCCCACGAAAACATTTGTATCATGAATCATCGAGATCTAAAGATGTTAAATGACGAGAAATTGGAGTTTGGGTGGATATCGTCATCATAGTTCTCACCAAAACCAACAGGGAGTCAAGATCGAGTTTATGAGAATACACTAGAATCCTACCACATTAGCGGTTTCATACCTCTAGACAAGGTATGGAGAAACAGGCCGAGATGTGTGTGGATACCCGTAGTGGCGGAAGCGCGAGGCCGAGTGAGCGTAAGCGGCGCTGAGCCAAATCATTGGGGTCAACGGTACCACATGATTCCATAGGGCTAGAGAGACTCGTCGTCCTGGCAGTCTCAAAGTCGATCTCATAAAAACAGGAATGCTATCAACACGAGCGCACGTTTGTGGGAAACTATATACCTAGACGAAACATTCGTTTCTTATTGACCATTCCTTGAACCGAGATGTAGATAGACCATCTGATGGCTTACATTGATCGACTACGACCAGCAGGTGGGCGAGGGAAGAATGAATTCGGTAGATGGCTATAAGAAGTAGCAATCTTATGTCGATGAACGGCGATTAATGCTTCGTGTCAAATTTTTACAGTATATAAACCCTTCAGAATACAGCTCAAGACCGTCCTTGTGAGTTTAGCCTCATCCGCGGCTTTCGAATATGTGTCGCGAGAAGAGATGTCGTCAAGCGCATTGTTTACCAAAATACGACCTGTGTTGGTCAGACAGTGATGGTAGTACGATTAATTGGCAGCGCCGGTGAATCACAAAACAAGATCTGGACGACCAATTCCTGTCAAGACCTGTCCCAAAGAGGTCATATGGACAACTGGGTTCTCTAGTAGTTTTTTCTTACGTTCGAATGCTTTTGTCTTTAGCTCTCCTATGGTAGCACCGGTTAATGACGGTGGGAAAGGTAAAGATAGATCAGAAGAAGGGGGAGGGGGAGGAGGGGGAGGGGAAGGTCGACAAGGAACAACCATAGAGAAAGGGAATCAGCGATTGAGCACGATGATCGTTGGGAATCTCGGGAATGAGAATCATTACGGGACGGAAGGAGGGGATCATCTTCCCGCTTCAGCGTCAAGATGGAGGGGAGAACTCCTATAGGCTTGGACGATGTGACTTCCTACCGATCCATTTGTAGACACCTGTCTGTCAGAGTAGCGACGAGCCCTACAGAGTTATCTGAAACTCATGAACCTGTCGAGAGAGAACGTTTCAGACAGGGGAGGTATACTGATCCAGTGTAGGATCGACAGACATTCCATAAATATGATCAACAGAGGGTTTGATCAGAATTGGCATGAGTGATTGTGTATTGAAATCGCGCTCCCCTCCCTTTGATTACATCAAGGGCAGGTCAGTGTACCCGCAATGGATGGTGGTCACAGTAGTATGATTGAGATGCTGGATATAATCCGCGCGCACTGGTTGTAGCAAACGATTCAAGATGGTATCAAAAGCTGGGTCAATGTAGGAACACTCGGCTCTCGTCTCAAAATCTCTGTCACGTGTTGTGACATGCAGCAATCCTCTGATCACGGCGTGGACATCGTCCTCGGGTGAACCATATTCATTGAATCTTGGAATCCTTTCGCGGCCTCCCAACAGTGAGCTGGGAGGGTCTGATCTCACGTACGCCTGGAGATCATGTACACTCAGGTATGGGCCGTCATACAACAGATGGATCTGCACCACCAAATGAAGTTCAGCCTACCGACTCAAATCAACCCCGGGTAGAATATTTCAAACATGGTACCATCCATGATCGCCTACTGTATACAAAAAAAGCCATCTAATTCACTAATCGATACAGCTCCTCTTCACCTTCTGATCTATTGCTCAACGCCCCTATTCATCCTGCCCCTCAACCTTTTCCAAAACACGGGAGCGAACGATAACGTCGCTCCCGCAATGATAGTGACTCCCGCAAAGATCGACGCTCCCGTATATCCTCCTTCCTTCCCAATGATGACACCTGAAATTTGAGGACCCGCTAGGAGGGGGAGGGAAGCGATGGACCACATCATTCCCAACCGCATTCCGAATTCCCTCACAGGGGATAACTGAGCACAACATGCGGCGACGAGAGCGATGACGGCGCCTATCGTTCCGTTCGACCGGGATTAGCGTTCCCTCTTTCTTTGATTTCTCTCTGGAAAAGGTAAATGCGGAAACGAACTCACCACTGAACAAACCGTATAAGAACGCTCCGATGATGGTCCCCGCCGTGCCTACCCCTCTGGTAGTCCAGAGCGCTACGATGACGATCCCACTGAGGATCCCGCTCGATACGAACGTCTCGATCGCTCCGAACGTTTCGGCTATAGGTCCTGAGAGTGCTCTTCCGAAGAACGAACCGGCGTTCAAGAACTGTGGTAGAAGAGCAGGGGAAATGAGTGGGCGGTAGAATACGTTTAGGAGGAGAAGGGGACTTACGGTCACGGTATATGTTGCGATATGAGGTGGGAGATCGTTATTATGAGCCCAATCGTTTGCAAAGAAGAACGGAGTAAAGTAGCTGTTTGAGCAGGGTAACCAACTTGTCAGGCCTCGTACATCTCTCAACACGAGATCCAACCGAGTGATACTGACTTCAACCAGATCAAAGCGACGCCCAAGACGAAGACGGTATATTTCCCTTCCCTCCAAGCGACCCCGGCTCGACTCCACGGTACGCTCTTCTTCGGCGGCATCCTCGCTCTCACGGTGAACCAACTCGGTAAGAACAAAGCCCCGGCCATTCCCGCCAAGATGAGCACCGTCTTCCTGAATCCCAAACGGGGGAAGAGCTGGGTGAGGAGGATGGGGAAGATGACCCCTCCCAACCCTGAACCGCATAAGATGATACCTACCGCGGTGGCTCGGCGTTTCAAGAACCAATGAGCTACGACGGCGGTACAAGGTGAATAGAGGAAAGCCCCTGCTATCCCGAATAACAAGTGGGCCAGGAGGAATTGATAGAATTCCGTACAGAATGCGAGAGCGAATAGACTCCCGGTTGCGAGCGTCGTACCGAGGATGACTATCGCTTTCGCACCGTGAGTATCGAACCAGCGACCAGAGAAGATGGATCCGAAGAAGACGGCGAATGTGGAGAGTGAGCCTATCCATGAGATTTGAGATTTAGGTAATCCGGCCAGTTGATTCCTCTATCCGATCAAAGAGGTTCACGTCGTGTCGATCAGTTGCGAATAGAGAAAAGAGCTACGCCCAAGACGAGCCAAACTTACGGAATAATATTCCTCAAACTGTCCGAATGAAGTGATGATTCCGAACTGTACGAACAGTACGAACCAAGCCCCCGCGATGACCCCCCAAGCCTGCCACCCACCATCAGGTGGCGGATCGAACGGTGCTCCACTGCCCGTCTGGCTGACCCCTGATAGATGTCGAGCGAGGACTTGGAACGGTTCATGATCGGTGACGGCTTGTACGGACGGGGGTTGGTCTATGGGGGCGAGGTCTGGGTCTTCCTCTTGATGTGATTGCAGTGCGGGGGAAGAGGTGGGTTTGGAAGTGGCAGTGAAGCTGTGGGTGTCGTCTGAAGGTTGATGTTTTTCCAAATCGGATGTGGAGGACATGGTGGGTGGGTGTATCTATTATAAGGTGTGGTATGGATTATAGGTGGTATGGTATCATCGAACAGGGAGAGAGAGAGAGAGGTGTAGCTGGCAGCTGAGGAGGTGAGCAGGTGGTCGAGCGGTCCAGTCGAGTCGATCAGAACAGATCAACATCCGCAAACTCGCGGCCGAAACCGCGCGCACGATATCGCGATAGGCGTTTGATCGGATCAACCAAGGTTACTCGTCTCACAAAAACACATGGTCATAATTCATAAAACACCCATACTCCCTCCCTCCCCTCTCTCTCACTCGACCTGCATCCCCTCCCCCTCGACAGCCTGCGAAGTCTTGGCCCGGAGTTCCTTCTTCTCCGCCTCGTAAGCGTACCAAAGTTCACTGATATCCTTGTTCCCGAGGAACTCCCATCCGTTCTCTCGGACGTGGAAGAGGTTGTTGGTGTTACCCGAGTACGCATCTCGGTGTCCTGCAGCGACGATCGCACGTCGGCCGAGTTCTTGGGCTTCGCTGTCGGTGAGGTCCCATCGGTAGCCCTGGCGAGTGGAGTGAGCGGAGCGAAGCGAAGCGAAGCGAAGTGAGGCGAGTGAAGCAGGTGAAGTGAAGCAGGTGAAGCAGGTGAAACGAGGCGAAGTGCGAAGTAATTAAAGCAAACAAAACCCAATCAGTCCCGGCCACCTCAACCCAACCCTCAAACCAAGGACGAACCTGATCAAGCACCCCATAAGCAAAAGTACTACCCGATCCGACCGAGAAGATATCTCCCTTCAGCCTCGTCCCATCCGAGTCGACGTAGAACAACGCGGGTCCCTAGAAAAAGGACGACGTGCGGTGTTTCAGTCGTTGGAGCATCGTTCGTGTAGTGGGTGTTGGACTGACCGTCTTGTCCCATCCACAAATCATCGTACCCTACCGGCCCATAACGCGGACCCGAATCAGTCCCCCTGAGTGCGGAAAAAGGCAAGAAGAACGCGGTCGGACGTACCATACTCAACCCCCGCCCCTTGTACTCGTAAACGATATTAGCCAAGATCTTACTGGCAGCGGCGACGGAGATCCGTTCTTTATTCCGTAATTCGTGCATCCTGCATTGCATCCCCAGGTACGTCTCCCTGCGTGTGTGTGGAGCGGGGTCGAGGTAGCGGTGTAGCGAGTTGCGGGACGAAGTGGAGTGAGGTCGATTTGTGGCGAGTTGCGGGAAGAAAAGAAAGAAAGAATTGAAAGAAAGATCACGGTTCAACATCAACCAGTCAAAAGAAAACACCGGGGAGGACTGACCAATATTGACAATCGGCCGCTCCACCCGCCATCGTCCCTAACAAGTACTTGTTGATCTCGATGACCTTCTTGACCGTTCCCGAGGCTACGCGTGTGCGATTGATGTAACGTAGATGAAGTAGATGAACGATGAACGAAAATCGAAAATCGAAAATCGCAAGACGTGAAAGAAAAGAAACGAAAAAGAAACCCGCAAACGAAAAAAAAAAAACGATCAACCCCTCAACATCCCCCCCCCCTCCCGAGCTGGTACTGACCGATATAACTCCCCGCACTAGCCCTGGAATCCACACTGACGATGATCCCACCCTGGAACCTGAAGGCCAAGGTCGTCGTCCCGTGCTCCAGCTTGATCTTGGCCGAGCTGTTCGAGGAGAGGGAGTCGGTGTGGTGGGATAGGAATTGGGTTGGCTATGGTTTGTACCGAGGGTGGTGGGGAGTGGGTGTGGATTGTGGATGTGGGTGGGTGGATGAACAAGGAGGAAAGGAGGGAGAAACGAAACGAAAACATGAATCAAATCAATAACCACCCCCTTTCCCTCCTCCCGGCGACATCTCAACTCACATCAGAAACCCTAGGTACTTCCATCCCTACCAACCCGTTCCCCGTGACGTTCCCAAACCCGCCCGAGCTGCCCCAAGCAGCTAGGGAGGCGTCCGAGCAGGAGGACAGGTCTTGGTGTTGTTGGTCCGACGTTTGGGCTTGGGCGAAGGGGAGGTGGGATGGGGTAAGGGAGGCGATGAGGGTTTCCATTTTTCAGTGGTTGGTTGTGTCGAGTGTTGTGAGTGGAAGGTGGGAGTGTGTGGTGGGTGATGGTGGTGTCGATGGAGTTGATGAGATGAGAATGAGATGAAGAGTACACAGGATATAGGTCGTTTCTCGCTTCGTCATCGTGCTGCCCTCCATCGCGCGTACCGCGGATCACGATCAGTCAGGCTAGTCAAGGGGCGTTTCAGGTGGACCTTGCACCTTGCGTCGCCGTGCATTTGGAGGTGCGGGTATGACTTTCTATCGTACCGGTTTTCAATGAGGGATGAGGGATCTGAGGGATTGGATTGGACGTTGATCTTTTGTACGAGCTGATATGGGTTTGAGAGACATTCCGTCAAGGTCTTGGAATGGAATGACTATGATACTATGACCGATCAGGACGTCTGCCTCTCAACGTACGAATGCTCCACCACTCTCTGCCTGTACGACCATTGAGAATACGACCATTGAGAACATTGAGCCCATGATCCAGAACGGGAAGACCAGGATCACCAATCGAGGTCATCACTATGAAACACACGGACCACACGGACATCCGACTCGTCGACTGTCTGAACGACCCGATGTCCGTGCCTACGCGCTGTACCGAGCATCCGGGTCCAAACGCCAGCGTAGCGATGACGCAAGAGAGCGAGTGATCTGCTTGAACAAGCAACCTCGACCTGCTCAATCGACTCTCCTCACTCCTCGCTCTACCACACACACACACTCTCTGCCACCACCACCACCACCACCACCACCACGATGACCCAACAGACCACCCCACAGGACGTCCCCAAGGCGATCCTCTATTCCTGGAAGACCTCTGTCTGGGTGAGTACCTGAGAACGCCGAAACACCCGTCTCCTTTCGTCTCCTCTCGTTCCCCTTTCATACCTCCGTCCCATTCCTCTCTTCTCACTCAAACGACTCGCTCGTGGTTCACATTGGAGCACAAACGAGCTAGAACGCTGCCCAGTGAAACCCCGAACTGGAGGACATCAGAGAGAGGGAGAGAGATAAGATTGAAAAACGTCCAGGATACTCACTCGGAACCTCGGCAGATGAGGATTCCAGCGAATCAGATCCGAACGTGAACAACGTGTCGAGAGGGGAATATCGTCCAGGGCTCGTCCACTCGATTCGATTCGTGTCTTGGGATGTCGTTGTTGAGCGAGGGAACGGTTCTGGCGTGCAATGATGGATGGGAGGAATGTTATACTGATCTGATCTACACCTTCATCCGTTTGTCTCATTCCCCACCCATCCTTTCCTTTCCGTATCGCACCTCAACTCAACTCAACTCAACTGCACCTCAATCCACCCTACTACTCGGCCAACCTAATGACCCCATTGGCACGCACCCCGTACTCCAGGCGACCGTCCCCCTCTTATGCCTGTACGAAAAAGGCTATTCGGAGGATGAGTATATCGTCAAACAAGTCGATATCAGTTAGTCCTCCTTTCCCTGTCCCTTTCCCTGTCCCTTTCCTCTCTCTCTCGCTACCTCTGCCTACGCCTCCCGGCCCTGGTAAATGAAACTAACTAACCCAACCTCCCTCTCTTTTCGTCTACTACGATTCCTCGCCCGGATAGCCAAGGGGGAAAACTTCTCGCCTTCTTATCTAAAGTGAGTGGGTGGGTCCTTTGACTGCGCGTTTGGGTCGGGGGTTGATGAGGTTTTTCGTTTGTTGTTTCTTGTTCCTTATCCATCTCTTCGACTCGTCACCTCGTCGACTCGTCCCCACCCCCGAACTACATCGCATGGACGAAAACAGGATCAACGCGAACGGGACCGTACCTACCTTGGTCGTACCCACGATGGAGACGACTTCTTCAGAGGTGGCCACTAGGTATAGGAGCTTGAGGGATACTATGGTCAGTGGGCTTGTTGGGTTGGGGGCGTTTGGATAGGGTGGGGGTTGATTTGTTGCGTTTCTGCCCTCGTTTGCTCTTGCCCTCGTTTGCTCTCGCCCGCGCTCGCCCTCGCTCCTTCGTCGCTCGTGACTCGCAGACCATCGCGGACTTCCTGGACCAAGCCCGCTCGGTTCACACCCACAGCACGACCTCTTCCCTCCCCGCCCCCTCCCTTCGACCCGCCACGATCGAATACAAGACCCTCTCCGACCAACTCATCTCCCTCGTCCACCTCCCCACGGTCGATCCCAACTTTCTCTTCCTCTCCGCCCGAACCCCCCAGGAACTGGAAGAGAAGCGTAAAAACCCCGCGGGGGATTTCATCAGGGATCGTCAACAGGCTCTGAAGAGGTACATCGGGCAGGCCGAGCAGGCCGCTCACGCCAAGAACGAGGCCGGACCGGGGGCGGACGCTTTTGAACAGAAGACGGTGCAGTTCTTGAAGGAAAAGTACGCCGCCAATATGCTCTTGAGCGCGATCTACGAGGGGACCGCGGGGGAGGAGACGGAGCAGGGGTTCTTCGAGGCCGGGACGAGGGCGTGGGGGAAGAGTCTCCCTGGAGTGCTCGCCGAGTTGGAGGGGAAACTCATCGGGGTTCATGCGTTGGGTGATCATGTCGTGAGTCGTTCAGAGTCGATTCGAAGACGACGTGCGCGGACGCTGATCTCCGTATGCGTGGACGACAGTCGCTCGCCGATCTGCACATCATCTCCTGGTTGGCTCGACTTGTCGAGATCTGCGGTGGGAACACGGACGCCGAGGGGATCGAATCGTTGGCCAAGAATATCGGAGGTGGGATCGAATTGGGACCCAAGATCGTAGCCTTTTGGACCGCTTGGACCGGAAGGGAGAGCTTTAGGAAAATGTCGGTCCCCCCCCCCCCGCCCTTTTCTTCCATTCCGTCGTCGCTGGTTACTGATAAAGTTGATCGCCCCCCCTCTCTTCCCGTGTTACCCTTCTCTGACCTCGCGTTCCGATCGTTCACGGATACTCGATCATGCGTCGAATCGCTCCCCTTCCCAACGGATCGTCCGATCGTCTCCATCGATCGACCACTCGTCCTCACTGGCCTGACGCTCGTCATATGAACGGCACGTGGTTATCACCCACTTCCATCGCTCGATCAGTTATACCTCGGGATTCGTCAGCCACTTGATCTGAGTGCGCGAGTGGACGAGCCGCACGGGCACTGGCGACGGCGACGGCAACGGGACGATTCGAGCAGATGAGCGATCGCTGGAGAAATGGGTCGTTCGGTTTTTTTTCCTTATCACGATATGATATATCCCCCCCCCCCTCTACCCCTCCACACGCTATCCTTTACATCCGGTCCTCTGGTCACTCCCACCCTCGACTTGCACTCTCCTCTCCCCGGCTTTTCCGCCTTCTTTCCTTCTTGCGAGCGGTCGCTCTCGTCCCGCGAGAGGAGTGCGGCCGGGTAACAAGCCCCCCGCCCTAGCCCCCTTGTCCTACTTTACCGGTTTATTTTGAGATCCGCGTTGGTGTTGCTCTGGGAGGACGGGATTATTGTCGATTTGTTTCTTTGTCATGCGATATTATATCCTTTGTGCTCGGTTTCGGTGTTGGCCTGGGGGACATGAGTTGCATGAGGGGGTGGGTTTGTGGGTTTGTGTGGAGGAATTCCGCGCTGGGGATCGCGTACAGACGGTTTGAGACATTGATCGGGACGCCCTTCGAACAAGTACTCAATTCACTTGGATCAAGTCGAGCGCGGTAATGGCTGGTTCTCGTATATACATCGCGCGTGTGAATCACTATCTGATCGGGTGGTACTAAACAATGGTCCTTGGGTATTTTGGGCACTTTGGAAGATCGCTTTGCGTGTTTTGCCCCTCAGGAGGAGTGAGCAAGTGATGATAGAAACTCGACAGTTGTCTGGATACGGTGGCCACTGTGAAACAAACAGCTCCTTTCAATGCTGACTGCAGCGAGTTCAAGGCAGAGATACTGGAAGTCTGGCCTGTTGAGTGAATAACTTTGATGAAGCGGGCTGGCGGCACGGGAGTAGTTTCAAATGTGACAGATAACCCCAATACATCGGTCATGATCGCGAAAGGAGACAGCGACACGGACCATGCTGGGATTTATCGTCTCGCCGATACTTGTAGATTCCCCCGTCCTGGATCGCTACTGGTCGATTCCCTATAGCTGTGACAGTCCGTAATCCGACTAGCATTCCGTCATGTCGTCCTGTCGCGCGGCCTTACGAAGGCTCAGCAGCGGGTGAGTCTTGAGTGCCACCGTCAGCAGCACGCTACGTTTGCCTTTTGTATCAGGTACCTCCTCTTTGATGATCGGGCTCAGGTAACGCCTGTTGGATATGCCTATCATGGAAGTCGAACCGATCTCGAAATACCCTACTATTGTGGGCATCTGTAACTGCTCCCCTCCATGTCTCGACCTCGATCCGTGGTTTTGCACCGCTGCATTTGTTTCGCATCGCGTGAGGACAATGAACCACAAGCCCTGTGATGAAACGCAATGGCTAGGGCTCGAGTAGGGTTCGAGAGAAGGGCACTACGAACGACCGTGCAAATCCACGTCGGCGCACGAGCCGTTTGACGACTCGACCATTCCCGTCATCCCTCGAATTGACCTCCTACGCCCACGCTCGAGCAACGAAATTCCTGAACGCACCATCTCAATCCACTGTCACCGAGCATCCGGTTGAACTCCCCCTCGACCTCGTCAAAGGTCCCAAGCAACCGAACGACTGCCGACGATTCAGGTCGTTTCATCGAATGTCCGAAAAGACGGAGGATTATTCTCGGTGGTCACGCGAATCGCGCGCGGACCAAAGGAGGACCGAGCTGCGCCGAGTGATTGGGTTTCGGAACGGGCGTGGGATTCGAGAGGGCGTGGTCGGGGATGTCTGGGATGTTTGATCCGCAAGGTGTGTCGATCAGTGATGGGGGTCGGACTCGGGCTTTCGGTGGTTCGTCGTGGTAGACCTGTTCGAGGGATCGTGTACGGCGAGTGTCGGGACCGAGACTGAAGTATGTCCCGTGCTGGGCGACGATATGAACGTATGTCTGGTCATGCCTTGGACTGTGACCAGTAGCGCTCGGTCGTAGGCGAATCATCAACGGTGGCCAGGCCAGGGTGTATTTCGTGACTCGCTCATGCCGTGGATACCATCTCCGTTTGCAATCACATGATTGATCCGTCAATGGACTGTGTGTTATCGGACTGTAGATAGTCCGGAGGGAAGGGTTCTAGGATGAAGCTGTGAATGGACCAAGCTGGAGTCTGCTGGAATCGACCAGATGCCGTGAGCTTTCCCTTGTGTGCAGCGTTGACCCGTCTTGCGGTCAATCGTTCACCGCGTTCACGTTCGATGCTGATATCCCGTAACAGCACTCATACGATGGTCCCAGTCGTAACGGGCTGGCAGCGCCTGATTATGCGTTGTGACCCACTCCTCGAGAGAGAGATGACACATAGGGCAGACGGACCGAGGTTAGGGAGGTAGTTGAAGTTGTTACGGTTCGTTAGCGAGGGATATGGGTTTATAGGCGCCAATGAAAGGACAGTGAAAGTAAATCGGCAACGTTTGCATCAGTAAGATCGCAACAGGCGCGGGGAATCCGTTGACAGTAAGAGGGAAGGGTGAGGGCCGTATGGCAAGGGAACGCCAATTCCGGGCAAAAAGATGCGACAACGACTGGATCTCAACCAATGCAGCAAATGCTAACACATATCGAGAATCGTTCGAGTGTGCCTCCTTAGAAATTCTCGTGTTGTATCTATAGAAAATATAGATTTTGACCTTGCTCGAACCGTAAGGCAGGTATAGATAGCGTTACAAGTTTCTTGCTCTATAATTGCTGCGTATCCATATCGATGCATCATTGGGCGACCATTCCCGGATATCACGTAGCGAGGGATTTTGATTTTTCCTACAGTCTAGCCAAATCATTTGTGCAACGTGGACCGGCAGATCTTCGAGCCCCCATGGAAGGATTTTGCAAATGACTCTCTTCATCAGCAAGCCAAAGGACGTTTCACATTTTCACAAGGACGGCGTGTGGGATTGGGGAGGCGCAAACAACCCTCCGAGATCCCTGTCAAAACGGTTGTGTCTCGGTCTCATCAGCCGGCATCAATTAGGATGAATTCTCCGGATTGATATGTCTCATTAGTCTGCCATAGGGTCATGGAACAGTCAAGCTTGGGCCACAGCCCCGAGATCGAGGCGATCGCGAATAACGGAATCGCCTTAGCTATCCGAACACGATGTTTCAGGATGAAGATGGCGCACACTCCAGGGGAGGAAAGATGGAACTCATCGACATGTCCAGGGCAGGGATCGATGCAGATAACGATTCGTCTAGGAAAGCAGTAACGCTTGGTTCCGTCTGCCCGGTGTCAAGTACAATCAGATTAAGCCGATTTTCGTCATGTAAACAACACAGTATATAAAACGTCGAAACAGCTGAATTCAGAGGTGTTCGAACAATTCAGTCCATAGAATTGTCGCGTTAATAACGGCATTCCAGATTCAGAATCTGGAATGCCGTTATTGCGCTGCGCGCGTTGGCAACTATTCTGTCGAGACCTCGTAGGTATATCTTTGTTAAGAAAACATCAGCGCAAGCACCCCGGCAACGTGCCCGAGTGGTTAAGGGGATACACTCGAAGAAATTAGAGATTATGTATTAGCATTTGCTGCATTGGTTCAAATCCAGTCGTTGTCGATTCTTTTTACCCCGGACGTGGTGGTGTAGCATGCGCGCCTATGGGCCCGCCCGACTTGTTCTGAACCGTCCAAGACGGTCGATGTACACTGGGTCAATCGGTGAGTGAATGCGGCCTGGCACGTGAGCTATACTGATCCGCGGGCCTAAACTCATCGATAACTGCTGCTGCCTATTGAGAGACCTGATCCGGAACGGTTGCCCTCCTCTACGGCTCATCTTATTCCTTGACCTATATCTATCGCGAAATTCTCGCTTGAGACGGTCACCAGATATTCCCGGAAAGCAAACGGCTTCATGTGCCTCTTATCGTGATCGAGGTGCGCATAGACTCTGCTTGAGCCAACAGGAAATCCGACCAATTGGTGTTTCGCGCGACATAAGAATACTCTCACGTACCGATCGATTGCCTCAAGTCAGTCTCCATCACCTGGTCTGTAGGGCAGTGACCAAAGGGTACCTGATCATGTTTCGAAGCTTCACCACGCCGGTAGTCCGGAACAAGTTTGGTGACTGCTCCGTCGGAAGTTTGTTTGTAAATCTGGCCAACTATGTTCGAGGAAAAGTCGGTTGCGGTATCGCCGGTGTACATAGCCGTCCCTAGAGTTCCAAGCAGATCAACTACGCCCAGCAGTAAACCGTACTACAAACCGGTCGAAGATGACAAAGTCTTCACCTCACGTATACTTTGGTGATTCTCCCGTGCCCGTCCAGCGCTTTAAGGCGGGAACGAGGCGAGGTTATCGTCGATGGAGGTAAGATGAGATGGCTACTGGTTACAGCCACGACGTCACGGAGGCTACCAAGGTGTGTCACGATTCTGACTTACCTCGACACGTTCAGTCAGTAGCTTGAGGAGGAAAATTGACTCCCTCTTGACCCCTAGCCTTTAGCATTCGATCAAACGTACTAAACCTGATAGATACGCGAAATCAACTTGACTGCCGGTAGGACCATCGAAGGAAACATTGAACATGGTTGTGACTGATTGGACCCTCGATCGGGCATCCGCGGGATTCGGTAAGATGAATCAACGTTGCTGCGGAAAGCGAGCCACTTGTATAACGATCGAGTCTTTCAGCAGTTGACCGAAGCCAGTGCCGACTGCAGTTACCGCTTGGGTCTCGTCCATGAGAACGCTCGAGGAGTCGTTGATGACTAGACCCCGTGCAACATCAACCGAGACACCCGCTCGTAAAGTTTCTTACGCATACGTTGGGCGACCGTCACGGTCAGAGATCCGAGTGCATAGTATTGAAGTACGCCTGGAGCGAGATTCAAATTGTTGAGGATAATTCTGACACGCTCGAGAGACAAATCTTTGTGCGTTTCACATGTGATTCCTGATGTTGCAAATGAGATAGTGATCAGAATCGTCAAGACAAGCTTTGTTCTTGGTTTGGCATACGCTTGAGAAGCGAGACGTTTGACAGGACGGGTAATGAGTAGTCTTCGGAGTGGCAAGGGATGATCAGCATTGAGTCTTGCCGTCAATCACGCAGAAACGCATCTGAAGCCGAGCACAGAAAGGTTTGGGTTCGAATGTCCCAAACAAACCAGATGAGGACTGAACGGTACACCAAAGCAAAGAAATCATGTGCCGTTCAGGCAGACGCACACGCCCAAGCAGCCGCAAACGATCGAGGAGTTGTGAACGTGATAAACCGAAAGGAGCGCGGAAATATGAGTACGAGATATTTAGAACTAATACAAAACCAAAACATTTGTTTAGAGCTTGTCGTAGTACTGATCGTAAGTGGGGACCTCGGGCTTGAGACCTGGTGGAGAAGAACGAATCAAGAGTCAGCACCGAAACATTTCGATTGAGAGACTCTGTGCGCTCACCCTTCCTCGTCCTGATGGCGGTTGCGAGTGCCATGAGCTTGGAATCCTTCTCGATGGGGGTACCGTTCATGAGAGCCCAGTGGTCAAAGACGGACTGGGGGAAGGCCTGTCCTCCGGTGGCCTGACGCAAGTCGGCGTTGAATCCGAACGACTCGGATACGGGCAAGTAAGCCTTCATGGTCATCATGGGGGTTCCGATCCTCTGTTCGGCGGAGAAGACGTGTCCTCGTCGGACGTTCAAACAAGAGTAGACACCTCCCTGAGCAGACTCGGGACACTGGATCTCGACCAAGAACATGGGCTCCTGGAGACCGGGGGTGGACAACAGCTGGGCGGCGAGCATGACTCGTCGGGTGGTGGGCATGATCTGACCGGTTCCTCTGTGGATGGAATCAGAGTGCAAGGTGACGTCCATGATGTTGAATCGGATACCACGCATGTTCTCCTCGGTACAGGCACCCTCCTTGGAAGCCCACTGGAATCCGGCGACACAAGAGTCCTTGATCTCGTTCAAGTACTGGACGGCCTTGGTGGTGTCGACCAACAAGTTGGGACCGGTACCCTCGGGTCCGAAACACCAAAGCTTCCTGGCCTCGGTGACGTCCCAACCAAACTCGTCAGCCATGAGACGGGCACGGATCTTGAAGTCGTCACGGGGAGCGACCTTTCCAGACTCGATGGCCCTGGTGAGCTCCTCGTCGAGGGGAGCGGCGGTCAAGTAGATACGGTTGTGCTTGTTCTGGGACTTGGAAAGGGCGACCATGGAGGACTCGGCCTGGACGGTCTCCCTGTATCCGACGACGGGGTCAGACTTCTTCAAGGGGATACCGGCGTGGTCGTTCTCCAAATCGTTCAAACAAATCTCCAAGTGCAACTCTCCGGCACCGGCGACGATCATCTCACCAGTCTCGGCCATGTAAGACTTGACACAAGGGTCAGACTTGGACAATCGCTTCAAACCCTCGACGAGCTTGGGCAAATCGGCAGGGTTCTTGCACTCGACGGCGACCTGGACGACGGGAGAGACGGAGAACTTCATGACCTTCATGTTGTGAGCGGTCTCGGAGGTGGTCAAGGTACCAGACTTGAGCAAGAACTGGTCGACACCGACCAAACCGACAATGTTACCGGCAGGGACGTTCTCGATGGCCTCGACGTATCGACCCATCATCAAGACGGTCCTCTGGATGGGCTTGACGAAAGAGTCCTCCTTCTTTCCGGGAACAAAGTTGGGTCCCTGGATTCGGACCTTGGGTCCGGCCTTGGCGGTACCAGAGAAGACACGACCGAAAGCGTAGAATCGACCCTTGTCAGAGGTGGGAACCATCTTGGAGATGTAACACATCAAGGGACCGTTGGGGTCACAGTCTCGGATGGCGATGGCGGACTCGTCGTCCATGGGACCCTCGTAAAGGGTCTCGACACGGTATCGCTGAGCGGTAGCGGGGGAAGGCAAGTTGATGACAATCATCTCCAAGAGAGAGTCTCCGGCGGGCAAGAACTTCCTCATGATGGTCTTCAACAAGGGCTTTCCCTCCAAATCCTTCTCCTCGTTGGTCAACTTGATCTCGAGCTTGTCCAACAAGGTGTTGACCTCCTCCTTCTTAAAGTCCATGACGGCGGCAAAGATTCGGTAGATGGGGTCCAAGATGAACGAGTTGAAGGCACGCTCCAAAGGCTTGCCGTCGGCGTCGGTGGCCTTGGTGGTCCACTTCTTGGTCTTGGGGTTGAAGTAGTTGTCTCCCCAAAGCTTGGGCATCAACTTGTTCTTGTCGACACCAAACTTCTTGGCGTATCGCTGAGCGAACTGCCTCAAGGTGAAAGCCCATCCGTGCAAACCGGATCCGAAAGCGACTGTTCCTTTCTCGGGGAAGACCTGGACGTCACCCAAGGTAGGGTCGGCGTAGGTGGAGACGATGACGTTGACGGACTCGATGGTTCGGCTAAAGGTCTGGTACAAGTCCTCCTTGGAGATCTGCAACTCCAAAAGGGCTCGGTCGACCTTGTTGACGACCAAGACGGGCTTGACACGCTCGGTCAAAGACTGCCTCAAGACGGTCTCGGTCTGGACACAGACTCCCTCGATGGTGTCGACGACGACCAAAGCTCCGTCAGTGACACGGAGAGCGGCGGTGACCTCGGAAGAGAAATCGACGTGTCCGGGGGAATCGATCAAGTTGATCAAGAACTCGTTTCCCTCGGTCTTCTGAGCGATATCAGCAACGTCCTCCTTGGACAACTCGAAGTACATCGAGATGGCGGTGGACTTGATGGTGATACCACGGTCAATCTCGTCCTGACGAGTGTCGGTGAATCGCATGTCACCAGCCTTGGCTCCAGCGATAATACCAGCCTTGGAGACCAAAGAGTCGGTCAAGGTGGACTTTCCGTGGTCGACGTGGGCAATAACCGACATGTTACTAGAGGGCACAGATTGGTAAGCTCCAGGTCATGCCTCGTCGACCAAGTATGACCAGCTTACCGGATGTTGGTAGGCTTGCTCATAAGAGCGTGAACCTCGTCAACGGTGAAGTTAACCTGTTCATAGTGACAAGGCAGAATGATGAGCATCTACACATGCCGCTAGAGGTGTATCACTGAGACGTACCATTTTGTAGTTTTTGTAGTGGTAAAGAGAGTTGTGGTAGGGAAAGGGGTCGGCTTGGCCGGTTTAGATTGATGGGTGAAGGGGAAAGAGAGTGTGGGTCTGACAACAACATAAAGACTTCAGTCAGTTTTCCGGACGATAAAAGGATTGGTCACGGCATGAATTCCCCGCCGATAAGGAAGTATGCCATATCGACAGGGGAACCGGCCTGCGAGTAGCGATGGTACTGACCTTTAAATGGATGAAGGAGACCTTGAGAAGAAGAGAAGGGGGCGGTGTGGGTGGCGTTGAGATGAGATGAGGATTCTAGTTTCTAGGTAATGAACGTCGAGAGTGGATTCGCCGTGGCGGTCGAACCGAATGCAACGCTCGTGGTGGGAAAAAATCAGGCCTAGATGTCGCTTTCTCACGCGTGACCAACCTCCACTTTGCGCACTAAATCGATCAAGCGCGCGCTTTTACCTGAAGTCGAGTGCTTTCACGGCAACTGATCACATGTTTCACTTGTTGCAGCAACGCTCCAAGTGTACATGGTGCACAGACTTATTGCGCAAGCACTCGCGTCTGTATATGGTTCAGACACAACGAAGCACAAACGCGTATACTCCGCTCCAAGGGAGTTCTAGAGGTGTTGGATCGATCTTCCCCAAAACAGCGTCATCTGGTATTGCCTTGCATATTCACAGACAAATTGTAGCCGAACTGGCGGGTCACTTCGTCGGGATGAGATCGATCTTGTATGGTAAGCTCGCTGTACAAGGGAAGCGGTGTCGAGAGCTTTTCGTCCGCATAAATAACACGTCGTTCGTCAGCATCAAACTGGTGTGTCATTTGTAATCTTATTTTCAAGGACAACATTTCGTAGATCAGATCACTGCTCGATTGCGGTTTACAGCAGCGCTACGGGATTTCGAATTCTGAACGAAACTCAGGTTGCATTGAATATTATGCGCAAGTGCTCGATAGCACCCTTCTTCGATACATGAGAGTCGATGGTGGCGGCCAAATCATGTCCTTGTCCAATCGGAGAGCGATTAGCCCTCGTCTTAACGGTGATACCAGAGAACGCTGTTTGAAAAGCTTCGTTTGCGACCGATACTTCTTCTGTGGCGTCCCCATGTCCATATCTCCAGTGCACGCTGCCATTCTTGACGACGATCTTCATCTTCGTTCACACTGTCAGCCATCTCAGCCACTACTCGTGCGGATCGACTCACGTCAAACTTGTTGCCACTCGGCTCTCTCAGACTCAGTGACCGCCTAACACGTTCAGCCTCCTCAAATAGCTTCAATAATACAACTTTCTGCTCCTGGGTGGCCTCGACTACTGGTCTATGTAAACCTCGTCGTCAATGGTCGAAAGCAGTCAACCAAAGAGAGAATATGATGCTCACCGTCCAGAGTAGTTAGTCCAAATAATATGACGTTTAGTCTGCCATGAATCCAAAGTTTTCGTGTCAAGACTAGAGTTCCCGGAGCTTCCCATGGAACTCTTGTCTCCGGCCTCGCTCTCGATCTCGAACGTGGAGTTGGTTGAGGCAGTTGATGGCAGACTCATGATAGCAGTATGGATGTATGAATGATCGATATCAAGGAGTTTACAAATGACCGCGCCGTAAACCTGCCCTATATTTATGATCCTATCGACACTAAGTACAAAGGGGAAAACACGATACGAAGGGGTTCTTCCAGGGGAACCCACGCTCGTCATCCGTTCGCCTACTGTGTATCATCACACGTGATCTACAGCGTGAACAGGAGAATCCACCTCTTACGCCATCATGCGCTTCTCGCGGGAAGACAGGTTTCCTTTATACTTCGTCATAATAAGGACCTACCTCCAGTAACGCAATTCTTCAGAGGGTTCTTGCATGAACCTGATTTTGGTTCATCCGCGCGATTGCGAGCTGCAGGCGTCATTTTCGCACGTGTTCGGATGGCTGTATAGTGTTCCCCTTTGTTTCTCGTTAACCGTGGAGACTCGTGATTCTGGCGCAAGAGGTATCACTGGATTCTTGAGAGAAGCTATAGTCACGTCATGTTGGATACGACACGTTCTAGATGACCATGCCGCTCTGTCTACACTCACGGCTTGTGAAAAGTTTGCAGTGCACCTCGTTATCGATTGAGACAAGAACCCCTTTGTGTCATATTTTCCCCTTTGTATTCGGTGTCGATGGTTATGTATATATAGAGAGATATAGCAAGAAACGAATCTTAGCAGACGAGGGGTCTTCTTCGAGTACAGCTTTACAACCACATCGATCGATCACGTCTATACAAACACCGTAGAATGAGCTCATTCGGCTCGAATAGATGGCGGAGCGTTCACTGACATGACTGGAGCGAGCGGCGCCCCGTCTAGCTCCTACACGACCGGCGGACACAATGAGAGTGACAAGCGAGTGGAGCAGATAGAGGTAATTGTTGTCCAAACCAGTGCTTGCGACGGACATGCCTGCTAATAGATTTGATATCATTGCAGTTCACCGAAGGACAGAAACAGATCCTGCAATCCCTCTACGAAGAGGGCGGACGGGATGATATACTCAAGGTGTATCCTCAGAGACATGAACTATTCGTCTGTACATCCAAAGAGCGAACTCTGGTCTCGAAATGCACAGACTTAAAATTCGCGGAACACTTCCCCCATCAGAATCTAGTAACCCGTTTCGAAGGCACATGCAGCGCAGATCTGACAATGCGATACGAGGATATGATGGAAGATGTTGTTCCTGCGAAAAATGTGCGAAGGATGATAACCGTCCTTCGTTATCATCGAAATGTATAACGATCAGCCATGCGTTCCGTGTTTATGATGAGGGCCGATGCCCATCGCCATTAGCCGCTAATAATCGCGGTGACTT
Source organism: Filobasidium wieringae (assembly GCA_001600055.1). Lineage (NCBI taxonomy): Eukaryota > Fungi > Basidiomycota > Tremellomycetes > Filobasidiales > Filobasidiaceae > Filobasidium > Filobasidium wieringae. Next base: position 574,083 of record BCIV01000005.1, read on the forward strand.
GGTCGGTATCAGTTGCTGCTCTCGAATCTCTGGTCCATCGTCTTGACCCAACGTACGCTGATGTCTCAGCACGACAATCTAAGTCAGTATCCAAATTGCACGTGAAGTGTCATAGCTATCCACTCTCTGCTTCTGAATATTCTGCTGAACGCGAATGGGTTTCTGCTGAAACTGTCGTTGTTTCTGGATTTGTTCACATGTGAAATCAACACCGAAGGCCGAGCAGATTTCGACACCCAGCGCGTGAAAGCACCGGCGGTGTCTCAAGCGTGAATAAAAGAATATGCCTGCAAGGGCTTCTTACTGTACACTGTACATAACACTCCGGGTCGCTTTGACAGGTTCCAACTGATAACATCTCACATATGAATATCCAAAAATCAGTGCCCATTTCTATAGTATCATACCGAAATCCCACTTCTATTAGCTATACAGCGATTGCAGTGGGTCAACAGCGTTGTCATCCAAGTCTGTAAGTCACGGTAGCCAGATGTCCAGAGTCGGAGTCTTTCCAATCGCAAGATCCGTTCATTTGGACACCTCCAAGATGGAAAGGGATTGGCTCCTTTCCATGTTGACTTATCGACTCCAATTCGCGGTAGTGTATATTCAAGACAGACTGGCCGCTAGTTGCGCCCTTAGGCAGCTTGACTGAATACATTAACCGGCCTTTACGCCGGTCAACCTGGAGATAATATATCTCTACAATGCGAGCCTCATCGATGCCCAGAGACTTCACTCGCAGGGAATATTAGCGATCGACTTGATAATGCAAACACCATCAAGAGAGATCTTACTTTGTACGAGGATCCTGCAAGCTGCTGCCATATCTGTGCGAGCAGATCGGCGGGTGGCTGCCCTAGGATGTGCATACTCTAGGCGACAAATTCTTATCAGCTTATTCAAAAACACTGGTAATGTATGCCACTTACAGTAGCGGTACTTGGATTGTGATCTAGGGTGGTACCTGAGTCCTCACCGCCGTTGGTACCAAGCTCGGTCGAAGACACGCTGGACTGAGATGAACGCGACATGATTACTTATTCAGTTGTTACAGCACTTCGAATGATGATAGACCAGCAGGCAAAAATTGGCCTTATTATACTGAGAAATGTACCTGCACCGGTCACCTGATCTTAGCAAGAGACAACGGATCGCGTAAAATATGTCACAAAGGATCAATGGCTTATAATCACGCCTTTCCTCTCGAGACAGTTCTTCTGGCTATTCAGCCCAGGAAAGAGATAACCGATATATTCCCTTTCATGCATCAAGGGCCTTTGATGCTTGGTTGATTCGTCTAGCCGCTCGCTGTACTCGAGTACGCCGTCACTAGCATAACGCGCGCGTCTCGTAGGGCCAAGTAAGTGTATGACGAGCGACCTTCAAGACAGACCGAGGCATGATCTGACCGCAAGATACACCAAGACATCCTTTCATTGTTATGACATCACATAGAAGAATCGAATCATATTTTCTGCTCGAAGAAAACGATGGTAACGACCACGTTCGATTTACTATCAGTGTTATGCCAATTTACTTCGGCGTAGGTAGCTCCTCCGCTAGTTACATCATACGTTTTACTAGTTGTGCTTCTTGGTAGTGCTTTCTCTATAGATTGCAAAGAGACTAAAGTATCTTGCGATTTGAGAACCTTCGGAGTGTACCCTCCTGCCTCCCATATCAACGTGTCTTTGGAAGGATCAACGCTGATCTCGACTGTGCACCTCCCATTCATGAACTAATCACACAGAGTCAGTTCTGATAGGTAGCTAAGTGAATAGGTGGTCTTACTTTCGAAGTCTCTGCCCTGCGAGCGTACACGTCGATCTGTTCGACCAGATTCTGAAGAAACGGATGATCTAGACCCTGTATTCGACACAAAAACGTTAGCACATATCAATGGAGAACAGGTTGGGGTACTGACAGAGGCCGTATTAGTCGGAACGTTGCTCAGTGAACGTAAATTCCAGAAGCTGTTTCTAAGTGAGAGCAGACTCGAGGAACTGCCGTTTCTGCCCCTCGACGTAAGATCTCTAAAGTCAGTCATTGTAGATTGGCCCGACATCTGTAAACGTGTTTAGCCGACAGCTGTTAAGATTGTTAACGCTGGTAGGATTACAGAATTACAGAACTTACAGCATACGTCGGTCCTATTTGTGCGTGGTAGCAGCATGATCGCCTACGGTCGGGACACAAAGGAGGATCACAAGTTTCTTGAGAGTAAAAACAACGAATGGAAGATATCCGAACGATGGTCAGCTGCCAATACGCCTAGTTTGAGCGACAATCACTCGTCACGCTCAAAGGATGGGAACCGCATGAAAGGTGGTCTGGTTTTCAGGCAAAAAGCAAGCAAGCAGGATGCTGTGAATACGAGGCGCAGTAGCTAAATCATTAAACGATCGAGCACTACTTGCTGATCTGACTCAATCCGCAAGCGACACTTGGATAGATGGGCCCGCTAGCAGAAAAGCGATTTTGCCACCCGGTTCCCTGTGTTGATGAGATTACGTAATCGAGTTTATCAGTTACCGCTCTCGACTAAAGTTCCAACTCGTCGAAGGAAGAGTTCGATCTGCTTATTTGTCCACCATCGCCTGCTCTCCGCCTATTCTCATACCCTCTTCTTGTTCTCATCATGGTGTTTCGATACACGCCCATCGGGCGAAGCAACCAGGACCGCCGGCAGTCCGCAACCCCTATGGTCCCAAAACGGCAGAGAGCCCGACAACTCCTGCTATACGGTCCCCCAGTCCTCCTCACTCTAATAATTCTGCACGTCTTCTTCGGATCTGAGAAGCTGCCTTTCCGGTATAAATTCAAGACGGCCGATTTGGATGCTGCTTCCGGCTACACTCCCGGAAATCTGGGGAAGAGACTATTATCACGTCAACGCAGCGTGATCGGATCTTCTTCCACTGAAGATTGGGAAGTCTTGTTCTCCGATCCTACAGAAATGGCGGAAGATATGTTTGACCTAATGGCAGGAAGGGATGAAGATGCCTGTGCAGGTTGGGGCGTCGAGAAAGAAGGTGGACCGGAACTGGAATCGCGGCATAACGACAAAAGAGGTTGGGATAGCTGTTGGCGGGCCAAGATGCACGAGCAGATCGGAAGGTGGAAGATGGAGGATTCGAAGTAAGTAATTGCTTACTCCATCCTAGTTCCATACTCAATTACTGACTATACCTTCTCTCAGGTTCTGGCCAGCTCTCGAATCACTTAATAAACAATCTTTATCCCGTCTCTCCCGATGCTTAGCCGATCCCTCTACCACTCTCAATAATATATACCCAGCATATACACCAGAAACCCCCTTCATCCCTCTCAACCTGACGGACGTCAACGATTTAGTGGAAGAGGATACGAGGCCTTGTAGTCTGACAAGTACGAAGGTCATCTTGGGCAATTGGTGGTACTTTACTATGGCTTTTGCGGATTGGTCGAAAAGTCCTGGAGAGTGTGAGTTCAGGTCGAAATTGTCCCCAGGAATACTGCTATTGCTGATCGGAGTTGTGTCATGTTATAGCTGTCTGGCTGCGAAATCAGGTAAGCTATATTCAGCCGTCTGGAGTATGCTCCGTGCTAAACTTTGATTGACATAGATGAGAGCGTTATACGAACTCGGATACACTGTTATTTCCACCAATTCATACAAAGGAATGGTAGAGGCTCATAAAGCTATGCCAGACGTTATGTGAGTATCTCGCCTGATATCCGTTCTCTAACCGATTTAACCTAAACTCGTCCTATTTCCGGCAGATCTCATATCTGGACGGAAGATCGTCATACCTTGGCATGTCAAGATGATCCCCGCTGTCTCCTCTTCTCAACCTTCAAGCCTACCAATGAAAAGTACCCAGGAACTGGGATCGATGAGAAGACTCATAAACCTGATTTCTGGGATGATATTTATGCCGATCCGAACGGAGAACCTCCTCAACGCTGGGCTTGGTTGAATCATGAATTGAGTGCAATTCCGGAAGAAGAAAGAGGGACGATTCCGGGTTGGAAATTGTTTACTACGACTTACGTGAGTCAACGAAATGAGTTAGTGACAAGGCCTGAGCTGAAGATTTCAATCGACAGTGGGGAGCTCGACCAGAAGATCCTGACTGGGATTTTACCAGGGAAGAATTCCCATGGAACTCCCTAGGTCAACAGTGGACTCTGACGTGCGTAATCGTTTGAAGCCTACATGACCTGATCGGTGCTGATTCAGCTCCGAATAGTCCGTTTGATTATCCTCATCATACTTACATACCTTATTCGATCGAGGCGACCTGTCTTACTGCGCCTTTCGTCTCATATGCGGACAAGAGCGACCGGGTCTTTGTCTTAGCCAAGCAAACCGCTTATTTCCAAGATCCATGGTCTAGCGTGCCTACAGCGTTCTGGGCTACCGTTCATAATCAGACTGGCATGAACGTCGTTAGTGTTGCCGAGGGCGATGAACCCTTGCCAGCCGGTATTGAAAGTCATGGTCAGGTTGCGAGGGAAGAGTTTGAGGTCATGGTCAGCGAGAGCAAGGTGATGCTGGGAATCGGACGACCGTTGATCAGTCCATCGGTGTACAGTGCACTGTAAGTTTTGCGGAACTTGGGATTTATACGTCGTGATACTGATTGACACCTCATCATACAGATGTCAAGGTACTCCTGTCGTCATGCCTTACTTCAAGGATAAAGCTGTTCCTGCTGGTTGGGACTTGTTCAACGGAGGTTATGCTCAGCACGGCCCAGCTGCCGCAATCGGGCCACCTTACGTATATAGCTACAAAAGTGGGAACGAAACCGATTTGGTGGACAAGCTGAAGAAAGCCATGTCAACTCCAATTAGCCGATTGTAAGCGACCATACATTCGAGTCATCCTTTGATGTAAAGCTGACCTGTTTACTTCCTTACTGCAGCATACCCGAGGACATGACTTTCGAATCCGAGATTCGTAACATGGACGATTTCATGCGATTCGATTGGGAGACTCACGGCGAGATGATCAGACAAACAGGTTCTGAGCATCACAGCCCGTTGAGACGCCACGTCGTCGCCAGGTGTTTCAAAATCGGAAGATGCCAGCCTATAAATGGCGATTTCTCGTAAAGGGAACCATACCGAATGGCGAGTCATATTGTATTCTGTATATAGAGGTGTGCTACTGCACAAAATAGATGGATTGCATAACAGAGAGCGGCATCGCGCCACAGGTTGTCACAATGAGCCCCTCTCCCCTCTCTAACACGAGCTTGAAGAACTGGGTGATTTCTAGACGACATAGCAGATTAGAAGGACCTTGTTACCGTTCAACAAGGTCCTTCTAATCTGCTAAGTGAGCATTGTGTGCTGTCTGACAACAGAGTGGGGGAAGATTGAATAGTTGGATTGCACTTGATCAGAAACGTCAATCGCTCGCGAACAAAAGCCAATCCCGCTTAGTCGTTCGTGCATTTCGCTATAACTATCATGCTCGCCCGTTCCCCAGGAACCGAAACGGTATCGTCAGCGCTGAAACTCCTACTTGACCGATTGATCATTTGTGTCGTCTGTGAGCCGATATCAGAGTTATTGTGAATCCATGCTGATGGGCTGCTCAATTGCCTTTTCTGGCCACATCCTCCTCCGATCCATCACATTTCGTCATCATGTACAAGTTTGTTCTTCTCCCAGCCCTTCCCTCTTTGCAACGTTCCTTCCCATGTCACCTGTCCTTTCTTCCTTTTGTTCTCACTGCCCTCCAACCATTTCCTCAACCTCAGCTTCCTCCGTCATCTCCTCATTCTGCTGATAGGCCACAAAGTTTTGAAGGCAGTTTGGACCTTTTTCCCAGAGGTCTTAAAGAGAATCCTGTGTTCCTCAGGGATAGGGGAGGGAGAATTTCCTCGACGCCTTGACTGAGATCACTCAGCAGGACGATGCTGAGTTATGGAGAATCTGGGTCGAGTTCTGTTTAAGGTGACCTGAACCTCACGTCTGATAACCGTCTATGCAGCTCATCTCTTTCAACGAGGTGCGCATGTCCATTCTGTCCTGCCTTCATTAGCCTTCCCTTATGTGCGAGAAGAGGCCCACTCCTCAAGCACAGCAACTGCCCACCGAGGTATTATGCATATGTCAAGAGCTTGGTGGATGTGGGCTTGGCCGCTTTCTCAGCGTTGATATCGAATCTGCGGATGTCAAGCTGACTTGCAATCACTTTGGGAGATATGTCTTCTCTGTGGGTTGTTTTGGTTAAACTCGAACTTTGTTTCCTCGAGCAATAACATCTAATAGTCAATCATGAATAGCTAGGTTCTCAACGGCTCGGCCAGATCCCCTTACTTGTATGGTCGAAGTGCATATATAGATAACCAACCATACCCTCTGGGCAATCTCAGAGGACTCTTCTTCCGCCTAAGTCTCAAATCCGATGTCCAAGTGTTGTTGGCATGCCCAACATCCGGGGACCGTTGCTTGGTGTAGGTAGAACATGAACATGCTATAGACAACGCGTTTGAGATGAGCGGGTCGTCAGAGGTGAGCTATGAATGAACGAGACTTACTCTCCGAATAGATAAGTGGCTGGACCGTAATCAAAGTGTTGATCGTTATCTCCGTACCTAAGAAGACCAAACGTATCAATACCTCTCAATTCCCCTCTGAGCGAACGGACTCACTTCAAGTACCCCTCCAACTTGCTTCCCCAAGTGAACCACCTCACTCCCATCTCCCTCGTTATCGCCCTATTACTCTGTTCGAGCTGAGCGATCTTCAACGTCCCTCCCCACCTGTTCTTGGCCCGGTGTTGTCTTGTCCGATACATCATGGGGGTATCGGGACCGTACATCTCTCGCATGAGGTTGATGAATTCCAGAACACGGGAACGGTGCCATTTGATCTCTTCATAAAACAGTCCGAATTCTCCATCGCTCTCGTCCGTCGTATAATGTCCGATTTGTTGCCCGTGCTGCCGAAAGAAGAAAAATCCATCCCGTTAGTCCCTCATTATCATGATCATCCTCCTGTTCCTTCACGAACTCCAACTCACCCTCCATAAGAACGACTCGTCCCAGAACAACGAACTGAAAATGATCATATCCGGTTGCATATCCTGTAGATTCTTCTCAGCCATAAGAGGGAGCATAATATCCTTGATCCTATTCTCGAAAGTCAACGGTCTGGCTTCATTGACGACAAACCAATCCGCCTTGTCATCATCGACCATTCCGAACCTAAAACGAGGCAGATACGCGGTTCATTTCAATTCTAGAGCATGACCCGGGGAGAAAGAGAGCGAATGAACGGATGATGGAGACTCACAAGAACCAACTGATCAGGGTCAAATCCAACCAATCGACGTAACAGATTCCAGCGACGTGTGAACCCCAGGAATGCATTTTACCACCTACGGCCGTACAGAAGGTTCCTACGTTTGCTCTATCGTCTATTCGTCGTTCGTCGGTGTCAGGTTGGAGCGAAAGAAGGCACGGAAGGAGGGGAAGGGGTTAGTTTGAGATCGGTTCGAGATGAGGAGGGGGAGGAAGAGGGAGGAGACTTACGACTTGAGCCTAAGACCCGAATGGATCAGACATCAGTTTCATCTTCAACGATTCCCTTAACCATCCCCGACTTACCGACCAACAACGCGATCTTCCCTCTCGCAAACCCAACAAACTCCTCATCCCTCTCCTTGACCCCCATAGTGAACGCAGGAACGGCCAGCTCTCTAGCCTCCGTATCGTTACCCCAATAAGCCGTACCCCCTCCATCGAGTTCCCTAGTCCTCATCTTTCCCAATTGCCCGAGGGAAGGGGGAAAGGGGACGTATTGGGTTTTACGAGGGTCGGTGGACCAGAGGATCATACCTGGTTTGACGTATGGGTCTTCCCAACATTGAGAAGGACAGGTGGGGAGGGTTATCGTTTGGGATGAAAGGGTTGGGTTGGAGAACTGAGTGAATCTGTCGGATGACAAGCTCTCATCCATCAGATCGTTTTTCCGAAGAACACAATGAGAGACAAATGGATCGGGGCTTACGGATTGTTCAATCCGTTTCCATCGTTGCCGGTGAACGCTCCGAATAGGAAAGCAACGATGACCAGCCCAGAAACGAGGATATGGTTTCTCCTTGGAAGGAACGTCATCGATGACATTCAGGCCAGTCTGATCTATCGCCTGCAGTGGCTGATCGACTTCAAGAGTGTGTATGTGGGTACGATTCGAACAACGAAGAGAAGAAGCGGAGAAGACTTTCGACTTTCGGACCTCTGAATCTGTTTCCCTTTCCTGTTTGTCAACGCGCGTTTGGTTCCGGATGAAAGATTACAGTTCAATGAGAGCTAGCGCGTTTTTTTATCATCAGATGACATGTCGACGAGCATCGGGAATTAGGGAGTCATTGGATGGGGTAATGATCCGGTCTGGTGGACGTTCTATCTGGAGACCACGTTGAGAACACGGCGTGTGATTCCTCAGAAGGAGTACCATTGCTTCAAGCCCAAACTGCGTTCTATCTCGGTAAGTATAGGCCGTATAGGGGCTATCCGCTTAAAATCTCGCGTATTTTACTAAAACGCATGTCGAGAAACGTACCGATATTTCCACCTTGGGAGTGTCCATGCGTTTTGATATACCTTCGGAGATGGCCGTCGCTAAAAGCGATCTCTGATAACGAGCGATCACATGGAAACAACCGTCGATCACTTGCTCAGAATTGCGAAAAGGGATATAAAACATGGTTCACATGCTTTCATCAATCATTCGAATCACAGCCACGACCTTGGTCAACTCGATAAACCCAGGATGACAGAAATCTCCCCTCTCCTAGACTCCCGCCGTCGAACGCGCCATCCAATTCCAATCTTCCGAATCCTCTTAGTCTTGGGAACAGTCATCGCATGTTGTTACTTGATCCCCGACGATGGTTCCAGGGAGTTACATGTTATCACTCAGGAAGGAGAAGAGACCGTTAGTAGGGAGATCACTACCGCAGAGAACATACTGTGGAAGCGATGTGAGCAGGATGATACGATGTTCTGTACCACGTTCACGTACGTCCTTGTCGTCTCGTCTGTCTCACTTTTCGCGTTTCGTGCTTCACTGACTCATGGAGTATGACCCTTTGATAGAGTTCCTACAGATTACCAAGACCCGACTGCCGGTCTAACTCATCTAGCAATGACCAAGATCCCCGCTACGAAACCCAAGCTCGGTTCAGTTCTCACCAACTACGGAGGACCGGGTGCCTCGGGTTACGAATCAAGTTTCACCTTTGGTAAAAACATCCATAAATCCATCGGAGGATCGTTCGACGTCATCTCTTGGGACCCACGAGGTATCGGCCGAACTCAACCGGTGGTCGATTGTTGGGGTGGCGGTCTCGATGCCGCTTTAGTCAAGAGTAACATGATTGAGCAATTAGGTTTGGAAATCCCCCCTGGACCTATAGGGAACAAGACTTCCGCCCCATCCCTCACCCCCGATCCGATCCTGACGTTTCAACTCCAGAGGGAACAATCTCAACTCAACCTCCAAGCTTCCCGATGTGCTTCCCACCCTAGTTCAGAAGTTTTGAAGTATATGGGGACGACGACTTTGATCCGGGATACGGAGCGGATAAATACGGTACTGGAAGGACCGGAGGCGATGATCAATGGGATTGGAGGGAGTTACGGGGCTATTTGGGTGGCTTATTTGGTTAACATGCTTCCGGAGAAGGTCGGCAAGGTGGTCGCTCATGGAGTAGCGGATCCCGTCATGTGAGTTCGATCATCCACATCCACGATCTGAAGAACTGATCCGATGTTTTCTCCTACCCCCCTGCTAATACAGGTGGTCAGCGGAACATTACGAAACTTACAACCTCCTCAGTGACCTCCTCTTAGATGCGGAGAAATCATTACAAGCATTCTACCGATCGTGTTTCCAAGCGGGCCCTGAACACTGTCCCCTTATCCTCCAAGGGGATAAATCCTGGCAAGTCCTACAAGAAAGGGTCGAAGGGTTCTTGGAAAAGGTTTATTATGAGCCTATTCCTGCTTGGGAAGCTGATAGGCCCGGGTTGATCACTAGTGGTTATATCCGACGTGAGTCTTCCATTTCCCTCCTCTACGTTTGAGAGAAGTATTAATCTCCGGTCCGACGTTTAGAATCATTATTTACTGCCCTTCAAGAACCACACCTCTGGACCCCCTTCGCTTCCGCCCTCTCAGAAGCAATATACGATTCTAACCCATCGTCTCTACGAGATTTCCTTCTCCCCCCTACCTCCGCTCTGCTCTCCGACAGACCGGGCCGGACGGGTCAGAGCGATCTAAGTCGACTGGCAGTTGATTGTGCGGACCAACCGCCATTCAAAAAGGGAGAAAAGGGTCCGAGTGCGGAAGAGCTGGCTAGGAGGTTGGAGAGGATTAGGAGAGAGGTTTCACCTACTTTTGGAGCTACGTGAGTTTCAGAGTCTTTTCTTTGTGGAGAGGGAGAGGGAGGGATAGGAATTGACCAGTCCATCGGGTCTAGTGTGGCGATGATGGAACAACATGGAGGTTGTCAGTACTGGCCTCAAAGTGAGAAGCCTGTTGAGAGGTTCGAAGTGAGTGTTGCGTTAAGACTAGCCTTTAGTGGACGTGGATGCTAATGTCAAAATCGCTCCGTAGGGTCCTTGGAATGTACGTTGATAGTAAGCGACATGTTCATTACAACACGAAGCTGACGGTTTTTCAATTTTAGCACACGCTCGCGAACCCTATTCTGGTTCTATCAAACGTCTGTGAGTATGATTCCCATAGCGAGTTTCTCTATAGAGCCTTTTCTGACTCGATTGATCGTAGACGATCCGATCACCCCCTCTGCAGCGGGTAAGAAGATGTCCGCTTTGTTCGGGAACATGTCCCGCCACGTCATCTCAGAATCATACGGTTCGTTCTTTCCTCCTAAACATTCCCCATCGCTTCACAACCTGACAAACACGAATTCGCAGGCCACTCATACCTCGCCTGGCCTCAAACTTGTTGGTCTAAAGTGTTGACGAGTTATTTCGAGGACGGCGTGCTTCCAAAGGACGGGCAATTTTGTCCTGCCGAAAAGGAGTCAAACATTTTCTTGCATTACAAGAGGTAGAGCTCTGTGTACGGTAAACATGAACTAGAACTATCGGGAATAGTTGCAATTAGGGGTATGATGGATACTTGTTGCGCGTTTCAGATTGTACAGGATGTTGTTGTCAATAGTACACTGATTTCCGCTTGTACAGAAGGCATCTGGCATGATCATCTCGCCAACGATTCAAGCTCTATTCTTGCCCTTGGATCTCGAGCCAAGGGGTTCAATCACCGCTGGAGCTTTATTGCTGGCATCCTGTCAGCAAGAAAAGAGATTTAGCGACGTGATCCTGAAAATGTGTTTCTTACCGGCACTTACAGGCTCGCACTATCGCACATAACGTGTGTCAATATCGTCTTCACGCCGCTTGTAGAACATCGTCATACTCACCTCGGCGCCAAACGCAATCTCCGCCACACCCTGATCCAACCAGATTCTGGTATTATGCTCCTGAGAGGGTTTGCGATTCTGAAGCTCCTGAGGACAACCCACCCAACTATATACAGTTCTCATTATCAGTTTCATACAGGATCTCTTGATGAGCTGACAACTAACTGCATCCATGTCTTAGGGTGCAATGGGCAGTCCGGGTCATCCGCGCCAAACACGTTCACTTCGTAGGGCGAGCCTCTTCCATATGCATGGTTCAAGGTGTATAGCGAATGCATCACTGTAGTTGAGTCAGTACTCATATCAGCGCGAGGGAAATTCCGGTCTGGCTTACATTTGGTTACAGATGCGAAAAAGTGAGGAAAGAAAGACCGAACGAGTTCTTGGGCACAGATGTATTCTGCCCCGGTTCGTTCGTCGAAGGACACATGGAGCTGATGTATTACGGTTGATCGTTTCAGAGTAAGACAAGGAATCTCTATGCCGGCTGTCGACTAACCGACAGATCCATTCGTATCGCGCGTACGCGGACGCCTCCAAGTAGCTCGGGCTGGATGTGAATGCGTGTCAATACTGCAAGGCAAGTAGCCCGTTGTAAGCGCTGAAGTTCAGAACATATGTAAGGGCGATTTCACAAACCTGTTCGCCGATCGCTTTGCATCATCGTGTCAAACATCGAAGCCCTCTTGACGCAGCACGAACGAAGCTGACAATTGGCGTGATTCGTAGTATACTTCAGGCTGGTCGCCGGAACATGGAGGTACCGATGTACCAGATCAGTCCTCATGGCGCACATCTGAGTGGCCAGAGGGCAAATGGTCTCGTTCAGGCAAGACTGAATCGGTTTCTTGCCCTCACGGAGCGTCTGAACGATGAAATACCAAAGGACATTGGCGATTTCTTCCTCCGAGAGGCGAACCGTGAACAAGGTCTGATCAGAACAAGATTGGCAGGTCTCGGGTAATTGTGGCACAGTCGGATATCCTCCATCTGTCAGATCATGATCCGTACAATGGTGCTGGTCATGTTCATCTAGACTGGTTTCCGGCCGTCTGCGGGGTTTCTTGCCTTTCTTTTTCGACTGGGCACGGCCTGCCGTAGAAGTGCATTTTCGATTGGCAATCCAAGTCAGTGGGACCGGACCCTGTAACGGTAGAGGCGTAGAACCGTGTCTTGGTGGAGGGTTTTGTAGCACGCGTAAGTAGTCTAAATCCATGGTATCTCGAGAAGCGCAACAGTGCGCGTGAATGCTCTCGCAGCAGCTCGATCAGCAACAATTTCATCTCGAGATCTGGCGTTGACAGCTTATAAGTACGTTCGGATTCGTCATCAATATAGCGGATGAGTAGTCCTTATCACGATCATGACCTCTCAAAACCTTTCCTATGTGACCGTGAGCGATCCGCAATCCAGTCATGGCTAGCTCCCACCTCTCGCGCTAAGGGCTATCACGGCATATTACGTAAATATGAGCAAATCGACCGCTACCGCACTCATGATGATCTCTCTGCTTTGTTGCAGAGGGCGTGGCATCCAAAAGGAGATTACAGGATGGGCCAGCCCATTTGGTAAAACCAATTGAACCACCAAAAAGGAATCGTTGCAGAGCTAGAGGAGACTTGTCTTTGTCATTAAAAGCCTAAAAGACGTTGTATCCAGCTTTCATTCGATAGTCCAATCTTTCGCTCATACAAGTAAGTACTCCGGCACGTCAACTACAATATGTGATATCCAATACCTGAAGGTGGCTTTAGGCACCTGCCATTCTTTGTGCTTGCAAATTCTCGAAGTTCAATTCTACATCCGTCTTGTAGCCTTTGAACTTTCGAAGCGATATCTTCTTCTCGAATACTATTAAGCCGTCGAAAGGCTCATTAGCTGCGATCGGTTGATCATTAGAAAGCATCGGCTTACGCTCATCGATCTCTGCAGGAGTTCTTCGAGTGGTTTCTGGCACAATGAAGTAACCCAGAACGCAAGATGGGATACCGGTTGCAGCAAAGCTTGTGACGCGCGCGCAAGAAATCAGCACCGTTCCAAGGTCCAACTGGTTGATAGAATGGACATACAAAAATCCTGTCTTGACGCTCCAGCCCTTGAAATTCTTTCCATCACCCTTGATCATAATAGGTGCGGTGAAGGAGAACATGATGGATATCAGATTGGTGATTGCGAGACCGTTCGAAGCCGCTTGAGCGCGTAAGTTTTGCGACGGGATTTCCGCGAGATACGCGTATCCGATAGCTGAGGCTCCAGTGGTTGAAAAGGTAGCCATACATGCGAAGAAGATCTTCATTTTTGGCTTGTATCAATATATGTTTCTCTGTGTCTGTGTCGAATCGATCGCACATACCAAAAGCGCCGCAAGAGAGGGCTTGGCATAATCGAAACATCCAACAATTCCCAAACAAAGGACAGAGACCGCAGTGATGATGTATCCAGCCAATACGAATGGACGTCTTCCAAACCCGTCAGAAAGACAAGCGGTAAGGGTGACCGACATGAGTTGAACGCAAGATAAAATTATGGAAACCTGAAAGGGATTCTTGAATCCCGCTCTATGGTGGTTTTGCAGACATTTAGGAAAGGAATTAGATTGGGCTGTATCGATGTGACGTACACTTGGACTATTTTGGTAAGATGTTAGTTGGCGATTGCAATGTTTTGAACAAGATAAAACTCACAGAAATACGTAGAATACGTGTTGAAGACAACCAACCCAGCAAACTGAACCGTACAAAAGCTCCATAATTTAGCAATCCAATCGACCGTCCGAAGAACCAGCACGACTTACCTGCTGCATCATCTTTGGCCACAAACCGATGAAAAGTCGCTTTCCGTTATCCCCCTTGAATATCGCCCATTGACCTTCAGCATTCGCTGCTTCCGCCACTCGCTTCTCTTCAGCTAAAGTCGCTTGCATTACGCCCTGTTCGGAAAAACATCAGATTGGACGGACGGAACAAGACCATTGTGCGAGGACAGTCGACATACGATGGCCTCCTTGGCACTATAGCCAGCCACATGGCCGTTGTTTTGAAGGAGGATCTTCTCGGCTTCTTCTGTTCTGCCTTTCATCACCAACCACCCTGATAGTCGGTGACCATTGGTTCGATCAGATCGATCCTTACGAGGACAACGAACGGCACTTACAGGGGGATTCTGGCAAGAAAATGAAGATGATGATGATCGCACCGATCATACCCCACTGCGGATGTCGGGTGTTTCAGCGCGTCATCTCATGTAGCATGTTTTCTCGACGTACTTGAGTCAAGATCGGGGTTCTGAAGTCTAATGGCTTATCCGCAGCCATTTCTCGCAAGACGACCGGGGCCATGAGCTGCCCAACGTTGAACCACCAAGTATAGGCGTTGATCAAAAATCCTCTGAGCTGCGTTGGTGAATGTTCTGCGATATATACGGGCAGTGTACCTGTTCCGACATGAAGCGCAGGTTAGGTCGAGTTGTCAAAGTCAAACAGACACCGACCGGCGTACCTTGTAAACAACCGACACCAATTCCCGCGAATAGCTTTGCGATCAACCATTCGTACCACGTCACGGTGATGGTCTCGATGATGACACTGAGCACTAATATAGCCCAGATTGTGTAAAGCGCTGCTTTTCTTCCGAATCTTTGAGTCACCCAGGGAAGGAACAGTTGGCCGATGAACTGTCCGGCGGATTGAATACCTGTGACAAGGTAAGCTCTCTTGATAAGCCACCCGAAACGGTTGCAATTGCTCATAGAGTTAACGCTTACCTCCCCAAGCTGAAACGTATGGTCCAGGAGAAACTTTCACGTTGTCCCCGAACATCCGGTGAATGAAGCCCAGATTGCTAACTATGGTAGGCAACTAGTTGTCAGATCTCACGAGATTCGCCCATACCATGTTTCTGGCTGAACGTACCGATACCACCGTTCAAGTTGACTAGAGCAATCTCCGCGTCAGCAAACAACTCGAGATACATGCGAGTAACTAGATCACTAATCCTCACCTTGATAGCCATCCAAGGAAGCACTGAAGGCAGCCAACATACAGATCACAGATACTCGCTTATACGTCTTTAACGCCTGCCATGTGGTCAGATCATCCATACTAGACTTCATCTGCGGAGGAGCCTCGTAAGTTTGTTTAAGTTCGTCATGATCGTGGTCATCATAGACGTTGTCTACGTGAGAGATCTCTGGTTTCATGTCAACTTTCTCCATATTGCTAATCGACGTTTGACGGGGAGTATGAGTAGCGTGTTATCGAAATCGTCAGATTCGAACGTCAGTCCAAATTGACTGTCATGACTGTAACTTATAACTATATCCACGCAGTACACGTCGATCCTGATCATCCAACTCAACGCAGTATCAATCTCCCGGTAGAGTGAACCTGAAACTCGCTCGTGACCGATTTCCCGATTGACCATACGGTGCCCCAGCTCCATATACACATAGAACAAGACGCCCGGGACCGAGATAGGCATGGGATCCAATTATAGCAGCGTTTCGGCTGACCGGAACGCGCGGACCTTGCAGCCGGATGGTCACGAGGCGCTTCCCGGGTGAAACTGCCCGATCAGAAGGTTACGAATACACGATCGCATGATGAATATGCCGGGATGCTTTGTCTAGGGAATATGTCTGCTTCATCTTCGTACCGAAGCGGCCATTCAGCATTTCGTGGTTATACGGGAACTCTCGACAAGTTGGATGCAGTTGGTACTATGCGACCTACAATACTGCGCGCCTATAGCTCATGATGACTGTACCTTCAGCACGCAAAGCAAAGGTCTTGGCAATCCATCATCTCGCTCCCTCTGCGTCTTCCGAGTATAATTTGAATGGGGCATCGTTTCAGCAAGACGGTATAACGACCTACAAAGGTAAGCCGCTAAGCCCCTCGCCTTCAGATGATCCTGATATATGTAGATGACAGGATGGCAATATGTGGTCTACTATGCAAATGCGCCTGCTAAGCATGTTCCAACTCGGCATGTCTGTCTCGCTCGGCGAAAACTGCCTAGCAAATCGACTTCAGCAGCTTCAAAGGGCCTGGAGTGGCAAGTGATCACCTTTGAGGATTATGATCAAGTCTTGAATGATGGGCACAACGTGAGCCCGAGCTTCGAATGTCATCCAACAAACCTCTCCTCATGTTGATTCGAGCGATTGATACTTAGACGATTTCCCTCGGGATAGCTCCGCATGACGGGTCCATCCACCTATCGTTCGATAACCACAATACGAATCTCGTCTACCATCATTCTCTGTACGACCTGACGAACCATCCCGATCAGGTCGAGAGCGGGAGTGATGTACCAGGAAGCTGGAGCTGTACGAGTTTCTCAAGTGTCAAGGAAGGATTACCAGGGATAGATATAGACGAGTTCGAAGTGAGTTTCAACTCTTTATGTTCATCCTGCTCTACATTTCAGGATGACACCTATATAATTCGATCTTATCGAACTGATTACTATGTCACCTGCAGAGCGCAACCTATCCCCGATTCCTAACCATCCCACCAAACCCAAAACTCAACATCCCTTCCTCCTTGTTACTAGAATTTAGGACCGGAATGGCTGGATTGGGGGACACGAAGATGTATTTCTACTCGGCCATCGAACCTGATGACAAAGATGCTGAGGCGGAGATCACGGGGAGTAGAAGCGAGGTGGGCTTGAAGGGGAGATGGGCGGGGAGGGGGGTGGTCTTGAAAGGTGTTGATTGTAATGCGTATGTCTCTCTGTCCCGTCAAAGCCAAAATACTATACTCAGCTGATCAACCAATCTAATTTACCACCCGAATCCCATCCGACACACTCAGGTATATAAACGGGATCGACCTCGGTCCATCCCCTCAATCAAACTCCATCCCCGCCATCCACCTAACATGGACCTATCGATCCTACATCCCCGTAACCCTCTCGGAGAGTAAACAACAAGCTGGTCCCAATGGTCCGGAAAACAATAGCGATCTTTATTACGCTTGGAGCCCTTTGGTCGATAATGCAAAAGTCGGGTTGAGGGGGAATTGGTATAACACGTCCGGGGAACATGTCGGAAGTACGACGGACAATGATCCTCAGATAAAGGCCGGTTCGGAAGGGGGCATTCGACCGGATGCGCCAGGTATTCGAGTATATGAGACGGGGAGGAATGCGGGTGTGATCAATCAGGAAAGCCAGACGGTCGATGATCAAGGAGGTGTACATGTTTTGAACCGGGAAATGGTGGAAGGAACAGAACGATGGTATGTTTCGGTCCAGTCCTCGCCAATTGGTATCAAGAAACCTTGCCGAGCTGATCTAGTCTGATATTTGTGATAGGATTTACTACACGCGTCCCGCTCAGCCCTTGACTACACCTCACAACACGACACAATGGGAACGTCATGTCCTTCCCAACCCCTATACCCCTGTAGACGTGTTCCATCCTCGAGGTAAAATATTCTCCGCCACCCTTAGAGAAATCGCGTATTTGTACATGTTGTTACCGCTCGTAGAGGAGTTGGTGATGATCCGCAGAATTCTGGGTGAAGGAGAGGGGGATTGGGAGGAATATCTGAGAGTTCCGGAAGCGCGGATGATGGAGGTTCTTATAGATGTAAGCATCGCCTCAGCTATCAATCCCTAACCTCACCTTTCTCACTTTCGAGCTGACTCGTGTTTTTTTTCTTCTATATCTAGAAAGAGCGCTTGAAATACGATGGGATCCTGAGCGTTTACATTGGGAAATACCTGCGAGCTGAGGGAGAGAAATTCATGACTATTTTGGATGTGGATCTGGTAGCATAACGAGTCTCATGTGCATAATTTATCAGCGAGAGTGTATTCAGAATCAGTCGAATCAGATGATGCGCTATGTATCTTAGGTACAACGTCCGGAAGTAATTGCAGCTTACCCGGAAGCAAACGATATCGTTTCACTTGGGCGGGACTCATCATAGTTGTGACAACATCGTAGACAGTTTCGAATTACTGTAACTCGATCTTGACGCTGAAACAGTCTGATACTCCTCAGTTACTACATCCATATCGACATCGACATCGACATCGTTGTGATCGCCGGAAGCGGAATCTAGACAAAGGGATACTCTCAACGTCGCTTTCCAAAGGATGATCGTCGTTGATCGCTTGGAGATGCGAAGTGGTTTTGATCGAGCGTATATCTCACTGAATAAGCATCTCGACAATCGACCTTCTCACTACTTGTACCAATATTCAGATATCCAAGTCAGGAGCTACTGTTCGATAGAGCCACACAGACATACATCAGCTCACTGAACCTTCTCCAGACGGCCAGCCAGTCTCTCTACTACGATGAATTTCACCTCTCTCATTGGATGGATGAGCTCCGTCCTTCGTGTCATATCAATTCCAGATTCAGGACAAATCATACAATCGGTCTCCGACAGCTATGGAAATCG
This sequence comes from Filobasidium wieringae, assembly GCA_001600055.1. Lineage (NCBI taxonomy): Eukaryota > Fungi > Basidiomycota > Tremellomycetes > Filobasidiales > Filobasidiaceae > Filobasidium > Filobasidium wieringae. The sequence continues at coordinate 592,966 of BCIV01000005.1, forward strand.
ATCATGGACCCCTCCTGCCGGTTTAATCGTCTCCTATATCTCCCCAATCAACGAGTAAGTTCCCATGGCACCGCAAAAGCAAATCCTGTATTCTATACAGCTTACTATGTCACCTTCCCAGATCTCTACCTAATGTGATGATTTTCACTACTGGCGGAACAATAGCTAGTAAAGGTTCTTCCCGATCAGACTCAGGTGTCTATCTACCTGGTTCAGGAGGAGTAAAGGAACTGGTCGAAGGTGCCTCTTCTCAAGTATTTCTAGTACCAAGAAAGGATTCGTAAGCTGATCTCGAGAGATTTGACTTGTGGTTTGAATCTAGCTGTACCGGAAGTATTAAATGTTTCAAACATCTATGGAGCGGATATCGCCAATGTTATTAGTTTCGATATCGTAAGTCGTCCTCACACCACTCCCATTGTGGTTCACTCGTCAACGTCAATCAATACACCCTGCATGACTTTGTAGACTCCGACTCTGTTATTGAATATGTCTCACTGGGGGGAAGCCCTTTTGTGTGCCCCCGATAACATATTTGATGCCCTTATTGTCACCCACGGAACAGGTCAGCTTCCCGTCTCAAGTGTAGATCCACAATTCCGGCGATCTAATTGCTATCTCGTTACCCCCCTTAGATTCTCTGGACGAAACCGCCTTTTTCCGTCCGTCGCCCCTATCTCTTTATCGCCACAAAACCATCTAACTTAACTCCCTCTTCCTTCTCACTTTCCACAGTGGATCTAACGATCAACTGCGGCAAACCCGTAATCCTCACGGGAGCTATGAGACCTTCCACAGCTATCTCCGCAGACGGACCTGCCAATTTCTACGCCTCGGTCAAGACGGGTGTTCATCCCGATAGTCGAGGAAGAGGGGGATTGATTGTCCTGAACGATCGGATCGGGTCGGCTTTTTATACTCAGAAAACTCATAGTACGTCTTTATCGACATCATCGTCCTTTAGGAGTATCTTGTGCGGTACAGACAAAACAGGCAGAGCTGAAAGTTCGGTTCACTTTTCTTTTCATCAAGTGAATTACGTGGATACGTTTAAAGCACCTGAACCGGGGTATTTGGGTGGGTTGTTTAATAACGAGCCGTTTTATTATTACGATGCTGCGGTCCCCAAGTGTGCGTCCGATCTCGCATTCCCGCTCTTCTCGGCCCTAAGGGGTTGTTCTTTCGTGGAGTAGTCAAGGTACCGTTCGATGTGACGAACGTTACTGATCTACCTCGAGTGGATATTCTTTATGGGTAAGGGGGTCCGGTGAATCAAGCTTTAGCCAGGTGTAGTTATTCATCGTTCGACCATTCGATAGGTATCAGGATATGGACAGCAGGCTATATGAGTCCATAATGGATTACGGGGATGTCAAGGGAATTATTCTAGCTAGTGAGTCCGCGTCTCAACGTTGTGTAATCCAAACCACAACTGATGCACCACATCCCCAGACCCGAAAGGCGGTACAACCTCTCAATCCGCAATAGAGAAAGTCATATCAAGCGGGATCCCTATAATCCGGCACCACCGCATAAACGTCGGCCTTCAACCTCCCGATCAAAAGGTCGAGCCGTTGAGTATGATCAATTCGGGATTGGTCAATTCGCATAAGAGTAGGATTCAATTACAGTTGGCGCTCGCTACCGGCGCGGACCCGCGAGACGTTTTCGAGCGCGTTATGAGGGAGACTTTGTATGGGTGATCGACTTGTAGGATGTATTTTGATGATGCTAGGAATGTTTTTCAGTAGAAATGGCGATATTACTGGTAACTGTCGAATCGATTGGATGTTGGCAGATGAGGCTCAAATGTATTGAGCTACCAGTCCGCTCCGATTGCGTGGTTAGCACCAGTCAGAACGGACTACATGTATGCTAGACCTCGCAGTCACCGGTGAAGGTCCAGCGATAGGCTCATGACTTTTAAACTGCGTCACCCAAATCGATTGACACGTTCTTCCATGATGAAAAGGCATGTGGCGATAACAATGACGTTTCAACCGGGAGCAAAGCATCTGGCCGATTCGAATCTCGACTGATCACAAACGCCTAACAAGCCCCTTTCACTCAGCCCCCATCGCCCTCACCCAACCTTTCGCAGCCTCATACAATCCCAAGTAAATCCCACCAGCGACCATCACAGCGCCAGTCCTCGGCAACGTCCCTTTATATAAAGCCTTGATCCCTTCTTCTTGTTTCAGCTTGATGATCCGTTTCCAAAGGGATTGTTGTTGTAAACTAGTCAGGGGATCGGATTTCGAATCCTACATCATGCCAAACTGAGTCAAAACTACATTTAAAGAAGACTTTGGTGAAGGAAATACGCTTACCTTGGACTCTAACAAGATCCTAGTCCTAACCACATCGACCGGTTGAGTGACAAGACTGGCCACCCCTCCACTCAGTCCTCCAGCGATAGCCGAATACCGAGCTCGTTCTTGATCCGTCTTGGCCGTCCGTGAGAACCTAGACTTGAGGTTTTCATACAACGGGAATTGAGCTAGAGTGAACGGGATCTATTTCGAACAAGAACAAGAACGAAGCGTCTAAGCATCACACGAGAAGTTCCATCAAACACGAACGAACAAAAAAGGTCAAGACTCACATCTCTTCCTAAAGTACTTAAATAACCTTTCCAAAACCCCCTCGCCCCTTGAGTTTGTAATACCTTCCTGAACGCTAATCTCAGAGTAGTGTTCGGTCCGTACTTGTTCGTCTGAGCGTGTGTTTTGATTATCTCTATGGGTAGTCGGAATACTATCGAGACCTGTTACGATCGAATATGGATCGGGAGTGATGAATGAGCTATGTTGGTGAGCGTAGAATAGATTTGCGCCGGGGAGAAAAGAAACCTACACATTCCGCCCCACCCGAAGCGAGCAAATGAGACCCAACCTCATTCCGTCTCAACCATTCAGAACGTCTAGGTAATTCTTTCTTCAAAGATTCATACGTCGTAAAGAAAGCCGCCGCTATTCCATCGAGAATCATATCACTTCATCAGCTTCATATCCTCTCCAAGCGTTTAACGAGAAACCCAAAAAGTAGTAATCGAAAACTGACCTCCCAATCCACTTCCACCCAAAACACTTCCAACCCCCTTGAAGAGTCCCTTGAATCCTCCACTACCCGTAAGTCCTTGGGTGGATTGTAACCGTACTTTAAGCGTATCGAGTGGGTAAAAGATTAGGTCCGTCGTTGGGCCTGCTATTAGCGAGGCCTGGGCTCGATGATCAACAGGGAAGAAGAGAGAGACGACAAGTTCATCAGAGACAGCAGACGGGAGAGGTAAAAGAGAGGATAAGGTTGGACTTACGAGGAGTGATTGTTGGAACGAGGTGTTCGAGTTGCGAGACATAGTGGATGCTTGGTTTCGGCTGCTTCTTTGTGGGGTTCGTTACGAAGTTTATATCCGTCTCGTAACGTCTAGTCTATAGATGTATAGCGAAAGTCTATCGTGTAAGTGAATATTTTTGATCCTACTCAACAACCTCGACCTCGTTCTCTCCTTGTGAACACTCAATCGATCAGAATCGGATGACGTAAGATCGACATCGGATCTGATCACGTGATAGACCCATTCTATGGGAATTCTTAGGTATCTTTATTTGCGCGGAATTTTGAGCGGGCCGATAGCTGCCGAGCGAGTGACATGGTTCATGCAGGTCGCAGCTCCCTTGGTTGTTGGTTGGTGGAAGAGGTTCGAGTCGAGGTAAATGGGAGCAGATACAGGAACTGGACTGTTTGGGAAGTTGATAAAGACAATAGATGGCGTCCTGCATGTCCTGCGGTCCACATACAGCCTTGCAACTGAAAAGGGGCATCTCATCAACCTCGGCAAAACCCCCTTCAAAATCCCAGTTTCCGCGTATTTAACATCACGCACGGTCATAATTTCCTAAGCGTGTCAACGGGGTTGAAGGATCACTTTGGCTGTCATTGTCGCCCAAATAATCCGCCTCATTTCAAAAAAAAAAAAACACACCGCACAACGAGACACATGGAACACAGGCTCATTCAGACAATTCGCTTTGAAGGAGAGATCATAAGCAGTTCAAATAGGGATCATGGACTAGGTGACAAGGTAGAAGAAGAAGAGGTAGCGAGAAAGAGTTGTATCTATCGAATGTATCGGATGAAAGAGAGGACGTGAATCCTACCGCCCAGACGCAGACGCAGACGCCCACCGCATCGCTGAGGGAAAATACCGCTTCTCGACACCGCTTACCCGTTCCCACTCTCACAAAGCTTTTCCCCTCCTCTCGATGCAAACACAAGCTCGCGATATCTCATCCTCTTCTCTTCTCTTGTCATACAACTTACAACTTCTCTTCCTCTTCCCTCTCTGTCCATGTTGACTTCGGTGGAACATGTTACAACCACTACTTTCATGAGATCTCGGCATCATTAGACTTGACAAACGACTCATCGATTTGAACCACGACGACCACGTACGGATCAGACGAGAAAGGAATCGCTGCAGGTCTGAACTGCAATACCGAGCTTGAATCTATTACCTGTCTTGAGGAGGACCTTTAACGACCACCCAACCAAGCTTTAGTCAGGTAATTGACCTGGATTGAGAAATTGGACCGATCTTTCGATTAAAGGTCATCAACGGACAAGGGTTAACAGGGATAGCTGTTTGGTTTTGACATCTCATTCAAGTGAGTTGGGTTTTGCTTTTGCTGTTCCTTTTCTGTTAGACGATAGGTGTGAACAATTGACTAGAAAGTCTAGAAGAGGACCGTTTTAATGAGATAAGACGAAGTTGATCTCGATCCCTTTCTCCCGCAGAAAACGGACAACGATCTCATACATCCTCCCTGCTTCCCGAATCATCAACTCACGAACTCGCAAGTTCTAACCAAACCACACCCCCCTCAACTCAAAGAATGTCAAACCCCTCGACCCAAGCCGGCCGGGCATTCGAGGACTACCTCGCCTCCTCCACACCCCATTCCACCCTCTCCAACTCTCACTCTCATCCTCCAGCGCCTAGGCTTAGTCCCGCTGGGAGTTCCGGAGGGAACGCTCAAACTACTCCTCCTCATAACCAAGCTCATGCTCATGCTCATGCCCCAGCATACCCGGGGGCACAACCGAAAGGCTCGTTAAGTCGGTTATTGAGTGATCCGAAGGAAGAACTTGTTCTGCATCAGGTTCCAGGTCAGGGGAGAGAGAGGGGGGATACGGAAAGGAGTGATAGAGAGAGGAGTGATAGGGGGGAGAGGGATACGGGAAGGGGTAAATGGAGTTATAGCCATCTTGCTAGAGGTTTGGAGGATTATAGTCCTCTTCCCCGAGAGAGAGTGGATGGGGATCTAGACGGCCGGGAAAGGGAAAGGGAGAGAGAGAGGAGGTTTCCTACCCTGGAAGAAATGGGGGTGAGGAGAGGTAGTCCTACTCGTCTCCTTCCTCATTCACATTCACAACCGCAATCGCACGGACACCCCAACCCCAACGCCCACCCTCATGCTCAAGCGGCAACGGTCCGACCGTACCTCGGCAATCCTGCGGATGATTATGGAGGGATCACTTATAACCGGATAGGAAGAGAGGATGAGTGGGTCGGTGCTAGGTTAGGGGAAGATTATAGGAGAATCGACAATAGACGATTCCCTTCCTTCTCTCTAGGGGAAAGAGAGAGGGTCGGGAGTGGGAGGTACGAAGAACAACATCCTTCTCAATCTTCTTCCCAGAATCACCTTACCCCCCGTACGCATCATCATCATGCGCAACAACCACAGCCGCATTACCCTACGGACGAAATGAGTCGGGTTAAACGAGAGAGGTTGGAGACGCTGATAAGGCTTAAAGTGGCCAATTCCCCGTCTTTATCTCAACCGAATGGGACTTCACCTTCTTCCCTTGCGGGAAAGAAATACTACGGGATGCACGGGAGAAGAGAACGAGGCCGGAGTTTCAGTCCACCTCCTCCTCTCCTTCATCCTCCCGGAGGTGCGGATTTCCTCGCTCCCCGATCGGAAGTCGTTCTTTCTCGAGTGCACCAGGATTCAGGGTACCCGGGATCGAGTAACGGACGTAACGGATTAGATCTGGGCCCGATTTCCAGACCCGGTTCGGTCCTTGGTGGTTTGTCTAGGAATAACAGTTACGAGTTGTCCGTCCCTGTGGGACAAAGGGGTGGACTGCCTGATCCTAGGGACGAATTTGCTCCGCGTGGGATGCTGGGTAGGGAGAACGAGGAGGAGATGAGGGAGAGGGAAGATGGGTCTCCTAGGGCTCACATGATCGTTCCTACATTACCTGCTGTGCCCGTCTTATCTATGCCTGATGGTTCCCCCATGCGAGGTCAGGACGAAATGAGTATGTCCAAGAAGATAAAGGCAAAGCCGACAAAACCGAAGATGAAGGGAAAGAGACAGGAGATCGATGGGATGATGGTTGATTCTGACGATGCTTTGAATCACGGTGCAAAGATCGAACCGGATCAGATGGTGGATGATGATACCCCTCGACTTCTGGACCAGATCGGCCAGGATTCGGCAGAGAATGGATCGACCGAACCCGACTCGGTGAAACAAGAACGAGCGAAAGAGATGTCCCCTGAAACGATGAAGAGGTGGGAACAGGAGAGTTGGCCGACTAAGGGGTTGTTGAACAAGGACGGTAGTTTGAGAAGGAAACCTGGTCCGCCTAAAGGAGTCGCTAAAGCTCCTCGGAAATTGGCACCTGCCAAGAGACCTGAAGGGAACGGGACGATCAATGGGGACGGCGATTTCAGACAACAAGCTCTCCTTAATGCCAGTGGGTTAGGGGAAGGCAGCATCCATGGGGATACGTTCAGCGAGGATGGTTCTTCTGTCATTGATGCCATACCTCCACCAACGAAACCCAAGAAACGGAAGAACCGACCGATCGCGTCCAGACCTGTCAGTCGAGCGAGTTCACCCGCAGATTTCATTAGTGAAGCAGGAAGTCATCCCATGTCGGAAGTCGACAACGAGCTCGAGGATATTCTGATCTCGCAACCGTCGAAACCGAGAGTGAAGGACGGGTTGGGTCCGCTTGATATGGTTAGTGAGATCTTGATGTACTTGTCTAACCTGTGTACTTATGTTTTGCGGTTGATTAGAATGATTACACGACAACGCAAGTGACGGATCTCAACCATGAGCAGGCCAATCACGATCCTTATGACGACGACGACGATCAAGAACCTGAGTTTGAGGCAGATCTTCCAGAAACTGAAGCAACCCAAATTCCTGTTCCCGATATCTTGCAATACGACCAACCTGGAGCGGTTTTGACAGCAGAGGTCGCCAGAGCTCGTCACCTCAAGATGGAGATCCTGCGTGCTACGATATGGAAACAGATCGCGATGAAAGAAGTACCACAGGTCCATAAATATGTGGAAGTATCGATCACCAATAGGGCGGAGAATGCACGTAAATTGTCTGGAATTGCAGTTCGACAGCAGAAACGTTGGGTGCAGAGACCATATGCTACTGCAAAAGAGAACCAGGCTCGTGGAAGAAAGGCAGCCAGAGACGTAGGTCATTATTACACAGCGCTCCGTTGCGATTACTTACGTCCACTTTGTTCGCTTCGAAGGCCGCAGCCTATTGGAAACGTAATGAGAAGGACGAGATCGAACAACGTAAACGGGCTGAAAAGGAAGCTATTGAGAAGGCCAAAGCTGAAGAAGCGGCTCGAGAAAAGGCTCGAGCTGCCAAACGATTGCAGTTCCTGCTTGATAGCGGTGAGACGTACAGCAAACTGATGATGAAAAAGATTAGAAGTGAGTTGCCAGATCTTGCAATGCTTCCGATCGTTGTTAACGCTAGACCTACTGCCATCCAGCCGATGAAGCGATGGATAGCCCGGATACTACCGTTGATCCCAACACGAAAGGTCCAGCCACTGAAGACATCGAAGATGTTGACTCAGAGGAAGAGGTGGGCGACGACGATATCGAAGTCAACGAGGATGGTCAGTCATGTCTATTGTCATGGCGTCATCGAGGTACTCATGGATTGTCACTTGCAGATCATGATCCTGATGTCTCGGATGCAGTTGCAAGGAAACGAGCGGCTGCTAGAGCCAGAGCAATCATGGCCAAGAAGAAACGGGAAGCTGCAGCATTTGATGCACAGGTGCAATTCGAAAGAAAGGCAGCTTTAGTGGCCAACGGCGGTGGCGACCTTAATGAACAACGTCAGTCAATAAAAGATCCCGCATTCTATGTATTCCTTGGCATACCACTGAAGCAATGTCTTGCAGTCACTTCCGAATCCTTGGACTTCCAGAATCCTCTTGGTGCCGGAGTTCGTAGCGTTGTCACCCAACCCAAAATGTTACAAGCCCAACTCAAGGAGTATCAAGTCAAAGGTCTATCGTGGTTGGCGCACCTGTATGAGAACGGTATTAACGGTATCCTTGCTGATGAGATGGGTCTAGGAAAGGTGAGTATAGCCGCCGATGAGTCTCGATTGGCTGCTAACATCAGACGTTTTCTACAGACCATTCAATCAATATCGTTACTCGCCTGGTTGGCAGAAACGCAAAACATCTGGGGACCGTTTTTGGTAGTTGCGCCGACGAGTACAGTCCACAACTGGCAACAAGAACTGGCCCGGTTTGTACCGAAGTTGAAGGCAATCCCATACTGGGGAAAACCATCAGATCGACAAGTACTCCGAAGGGATTGGAACCGAAAATCTATAGTCTACACCGAGGATGCACCGTTCCATATTGTCGTTACCAGTTACGACATGGCCGTACAGGATCATACCTACTTCCACAAAGTTCGTTGGCAATACATGATATTGGATGAAGCGCAAGCAGTCAAGAACGCATCTAGTCTTCGTTGGACGACACTTCTCTCATTAAAGACCAGAAATCGACTCCTTCTGACCGGTACCCCTATCCAGAATTCGATGAACGGTAAGTTTGATCCTCCACATATGATATTGCGGTTACTCACTGACGCATATCCGTTGCAAACACAGAGCTCTGGGCGTTGCTACACTTTATCATGCCAGATCTGTTCACGTCATTAACCGATTTCACCGAATGGTTCTCCAAGGGGATCGAAGGCGTCGCTGGAAAAGGCGATTCTACGCTAGGCACCCAGCAACTGCGGCGACTGCATGACGTTTTGCGACCATTCATGTTGCGACGTATCAAGAAGAATGTTCAGAGCGAGCTGGGAGAGAAAATCGAAAAGGACATCCTGGTCGACTTGAGCGCGCGACAGAAGGTCATGTATCGCATGTTGCGATCGGACGTTTCTATCAAAGCTTTCCTTGCTCAGGCTAGCGCGACCTCCGACACAGCTTCAAGAACTAACACATTGCTCAACATCGTGATGCAATTCCGAAAAGTCTGCAATCATCCGGATCTATTCCAGAGGCCTGATGTCGTTTCTCCATTCTCCTTTGGGACTTTCAGTTCGAGTGGGGAACTTATACGACAGAAGGAGCTCTATTGTCCAGACAGCTGCCGAAATCCTATCGAAGTTACTGTGCCAAGGCTCTTGTGGGAAGAAGGTGGTATACTCAGCCGACCAGGCGAGAAATCGCATGCTGGCTTCGATACCAAGTACCTTCAGAATCTTTTCAACATCTGGTCACCACATAATAGATCGTGGGACACTGGCAGAGGAGCCAGGACGATCACTGCACGGTCGTTGTTCGAGGAACCTGATGTCAATGATCTACCTCCTTACTACAAGCGATTCAAACTCCCTCCAACTCGTACATCCCCCTTTGATGTAGTGCGAGACGTCAGCTACGGCCATTTCTTGACTCGTAGGGAAGCCCGATTCGTTGTGGAGGATGTTGTTGCACCGCCTATTCAGGCATCGTGTTCCAGTCGATCCTTTATCGTCGAGCAAGACCGTAAGCATCTAAGTGAAACCGACAGGACCGCTTTGTTCGGTCTCCCTGGCAGCCTCGCAGACGATGAGGATGTGCTTGACCGTGCTCGAGAAACCATTCCTGAGCTGCCGCCACTGGGATTGATTGGAAACTCGTCTCAAGATCAGCAACCATTACCTTCGATGGCATTCCCAAACGTCAAACGTTTGATGGTGGACTCTGCCAAGCTGTCCCGCATGGACTTGCTTTTACGAGAATTGAAAGAAGGCGGCCATCGAGTGTTAGTCTACTTCCAGATGACCAAGATGATGGACTTGTTCGAGGAGTTCCTGGTCTATCGTCAACATCGATATATCCGTCTGGATGGTTCTACGCAACTTGGAGAGAGGAGGGACTTGGTTAATGCTTGGCAGACAAAGTGAGTATGAGAGGACTGTTCAATCCAAGCGTCGTTTGTTGAATAATTCTCCTCTTGCAGTCCCGACATTTTCGTCTTCATGTTGAGTACTCGAGCTGGAGGACTTGGAATCAACCTGACCGCAGCAGATACGGTCGTTTTCTGTGAGTTTTATCTGGCTGGTTTTTGCTCTGCTGTCGCTCATCTCTCAATAAACAGACGAACACGACTGGAATCCATCAAACGATTCCCAGGCCATGGATCGAGCTCATCGAGTTGGACAAACACGCCAAGTAACGGTTTACCGTTTGATCTGTAAAGGAACCGTGGAGGAGCGAATGCTGCATCTTGCGAGAAACAAGAAGGATGTTCAGGATATCGTCGTGGGTAACAAAAGTGTTGCAGAAGTCAACAGTAGCAAGGAGATCGTATCAATGCTATTGGATGATGAAGATGTAAGTTCCACGTTCTGTCACGATATTCAACAACTACTAACTCAATAGCAACAACAGGATACCGGTGCACTAGCTGGAGGCTTTGCGAGAAACCATGGAATGGCGACCGGTGGATTGGGTAACCCATTGGGAGGTGACGACGACGACGACTTCTTCGGTAGCTCAGTATCCAAGAAGAACACAAGCAAAGAGACGGGAGTTGCCAACCTGGAAGAAGATAGTACCGACAAAAAGCCAGCCAAGAAGGCTAAGAAAAGAAAGACTACCGGTCCAGAAGACGAGGATCCAGAAGCTGAAAGCAAACCCAAAAAGTCGAAGAAGAAAAAGGCTGCCGCAACAGAAGAAGGTAAGACTCCTTTTTGCCAGGGAAGTCGTGGATATAATGGCTTATATCAGTGATTACATAGGTACCCCTGACGTCGAAGGTGAACCGAAACCGAAGGCCAAACGGCAAAGAAAACCGAAAGCAGGTACTGCAACGCCGGCAGTCGCCACCGAGCCTTCGTCTGCCTTGGGAACCCCGCTTGCGTCTGGAGAGCCGGAGCTTACAGCGGATGCTATGATGGAAGAGGTGTTGTAAAGAAGATACAGATTACTATCAATAGGATGTTCCAGTATGCACACGTAAATTGTCAAAGACGCATGAGCTATAGGAGAGATTTGCGAGTATCAAGAAGCATATACTACTGGATGAGTACGGTTTCGTGATGTTTTAAGTTTTTCACCTCTGGTTGCGATGGTATCTTCAATTAGGTCGCAAGATTTAGATTTGTGATCAGCAAACTTCTATTGGACACTTACTGGAAATCAGGACGGCCCTCTGCCATTTTAAGGAAGTAGAATAGCCTGTTTACGCCTTTGATTGAACGCGTACCAACTTGACGCGCTTACCACCTACCTGCACCTGTTATCAATATAGCCTACAGTCAGGCTAGATACCAGGACCTTATCATTCGAGCTTCCTGTGATGTCTCAGTGCCTCTCCCAGCTCCTTACTGGGTCAAGAGGATGTTACAGCAGAGGGACTTGTTATCCAACCCTTATCCTGCATGCATTTCATTCTGTTGATAACAGAAATTGGACCCTTCCATTTTTTCAATAGCTTCAGTGCGACTAGTTTAGGAGCCTTGGAGACCCTCGAGTAAGCAGTATATCTCTGATAGTGAAGATGTGAGAGTATCCTCGGCTGGGATTGCCTGGAAGATAATTCTGTCAGGTATCGAGTCTGGTAATGGCTGCCTCCCATTGTATCTCTCTCCTTCCAAAACCTCGGAGAGCAGTGGAAGAGGAGAAGATGAAACGCAGCACGACACCTCTAATAGCGGACTGAAACGCTCGACCCATCCACCCTGGCCAATCCGAACCGAATCCTCTGAACCAAAAACCGACGGAGTTCAATCATTATGACTCATAAAAAAACCTTTTGATCTCCTCTAAAAAGCACAAACACGCGAGAAATTACAACATCTAGACCGCTCACAACAGCCACTGGAAGAACGCCTGGACCTTGTTCTTGGGCTTTGGTTCCTCGTAAGTCTCCGCCTCGATCTCGGCAATGTTGGTGTAAAAGTCCATGTCCTCCTTTTTGACGATCTTTGTTCGTTTGATGAATTTGTAGGTAAAGTAGATGATGGGGAAGGCGACTTGGGGGAGGTAGTTGGTGATGAGGTCACCGGCGAAGGCGGGTTTACCGGTCTCGGCGAATACCTGAGGGAGAGAGAGAGGGGGGTTGTCAGTTCTCCCATTCACCGACATAAATTGTAGAGCGATCTGCAGTCTACTCACGTTCCAAGCGAAGAAGATCAAGATCAAGATGATAAAGATCAAAGCGTACCAAGCGGCGAACGCTCCCTTGTTCAAGAAACTCTTATAAGGAAGGGTCTGCCTGTCGATCCCCTGTTCCTTCATTCCCTTTGAGAATCGGATGTAGAGGATACAGATTCCCATCCAAGTCAAGAGACCCGCCCCGGCGGTGAGCGACGCAAAGTAGTTGAACACGGTCAAGGCGTTCTTGGACAGGGACATGTAGGCGAGAGCACCAAACGCTCCGGAGAAGAGGACCGAGACCCAGGGGACTCCGTTCTTGGTGGTCTTGGTAAAGATCTTGGGTGCCTGCTTGTTCAAAGCGAGACCGTAGAGAGCTCGGGAAGAGGTGTAGAGATCGGAGGAAGCGGCGGACCAGGCGGAGGTCAAGAGACAGGCGTTGATGATGGAGGGTAAAGCCTTGATTCCTGATCGCTGGATGGCGATGACGAAGGGAGACTTGGCGGCGTTGGAGGAACCTTTACCGAGACCGTCATAGTTGGAAGGGACGAGGAGACCGATGATGAAAGTTCCACCGATGTAGAACATCAAGATACGAATGCTAAGGAGGAGAAGGTGATCGGGTCAATTTCCCGCACCTTCGAGTCGACGAGTGGGAACGGCTGGTACTCACTAAACCCTCTTGATAGCCCTAGGCAAGTTCCTCCTAGGGTTCTTGGCCTCTCCAGCAGCGATAGCGACGATCTCAGTTCCGATGTAAGAGAAAGCGGCTTGGGAGAGCACGGCCCAGAAACCCAAAAACTTTCCCTTTCCTCCCTGGATCCCGTTGTACTGAACCAAAGGACCGGGGTTCTTCCAATACTTGAATCCGATGACTTCACCGTCGGGTCCACCTCCGGCGGTCAAGATGATTCCCAACAAGATCAACCCGGTGATGGTCAATACCTTGATGGAAGCGAACCAGAACTCGCACTCCCCGTAGACACCCGCGCCGGCAAAGTTGATGGCGAAGACGACGATGAGACAGACGGAGATCCAGACGGCGTTGCTGACTTTCTCAGAAGAGACCCAGTAGTTGATCAAGACGGCCGAGGCGGAGAGTTCGGCAGGGAGAATGATCGTCCAGTTGTACCAACTACGAGGGAGGCGCGCGGAGGATCAGTATATGAGAAGGTGCAGATTGCGCGCGGAAGCAAAACTCACTAGTTCCAACCCAAAGCGAAACCCATGGCAGGATCGACGAAACGTTCAGAAAGAGTGATGTGTCCACCGGGAATGGGCAAGTAAGCCACGACTTCTCCAAGAGAGACCATGACACAGTAACAGATCGAACCGACGGCGAGATAACCGAGGAGTAAACCGAGAGGTCCTCCGTTGGCGAGAGCACCGGCGGTACCCAAGAAGAGACCCGTACCGATGACTCCTCCGATACTGATCATGGCAATATGTCTCGATTTCAGCTGACGCTTGAGAGCGGTGTGACCCGGGTGAGGTTCTTCGCCATCGTAAGCGTCGACGTAGGAACCGTCGGTGACGTCTGGTTGACCGACGTGGACATCGCCATAGGTCTCGTAGTCCTTCTTCTCTTCGTATGCGGGGGAAGAGGATGACATGGTGGAGGAAGGTGGTGGTGGTGGTGGTGGTGGTTGTGAGATGAGAGACGAGAGATGAGGAGGAGTACGAGTGAGAAAGAGCAAGAAGGGGGGGGGGACGTTATATAGGAAAGCTGAGAGTGATGGCTGAGGGTGAGGTTCGTCGCTATCGCCGTGCTGTCTGCTCCCTTTCCCGCCTTGGACCAGCACTCTCCCTCTCTCGCTCTCGATCTTATCTCGGGCTCAAAAAATAGAACAATTACAGCCGTCAATTGATTCCGTCACAACCGACAACGCTCTCTACACGCGACAATCCCCTTTCTCCTCTGCCCCTCGCCCCGAGCGACGGGGAGTGTTCTCGCGTGTCAGGCACGCCTCTCGCTTGTACGACCTCGATCCGGGAATAGAAACGTTCACGTTCTCAGCCAACCACCGTCGGTTTCCTCTCCTTCCCCTTTCCTGGGGTAACCTTCTCCGCAACCCTCCAGAGACTAGCGGTGGGGCACGGTCCCGATCATAGGGGCTGACTCTCTCTCTTCTCTCTCCTGGCCCTGCGCTCTCGAACAGTCAGCTGTGAGCGGCCTCCCTGTGTGCGAAAGGACGAAGATCGTCACACCCCGCGTCAACAGAACGTGGTTTTCGTATGGGCGGCTAAACGAGGGTCACAAGCGCCTGTCATTCGCTCAATCGATGAGTTCGGGTCCGATGTGTGAGTCGCGAAGTTCATCCTTTGGGGACCCGCGGATTCGAACAGCAGCGAACACCTGGTCAGATCATGGCAGCTCGTCATGGATCCAGCCTCTTTTCCAATCACGCCTATCCCTTGCAACCTTGACCTCGTCCAATCTCACCATATCACAGTTCACCGTACCTAACCTCACTCTAGCCGCTCTACGACCATCATTCGACGTGAGATAAACCCTTATCTCATATCTCCCTATCTCATCAGGACCACTTCTAGCCACTCTCCACGCGAGTCGCTAGTTCCCTCGAACCGCCGGTTAGATCGACGAGGAACGACCGATCGTCTTTTCTCGGGCGATAAGCCTGGGTCGTGATCATTTGGGATGCGAGAACAGTAGTGATCACAGTGAGATGATCGGTCGGTCGGTGTGATAAATCGATAATGAAGGAGAGATAAGGAATGTATAGCGGCGATTGAGCGCTCTCCCATTCAGTATTCCCGACAGTCGTAGAAGCGATCAGTCCACTGATCATCATCCATCTCCCACAACAAGGGTCGGGGATCGTGATCGTCCTCTCGACCTAGCGTCCCTTTGTCCCTGTGACCAAGGGCCAGAACGGGGCGGGATGAGATAAGGATGTTCGAAGGCGATAAGGGTTTTTTCATTAAGGGTTTTTTCATTGGGATGATGCGGTTCAACTTTTGGAATGGTCGAGTTGTTTGGCTCATGGAGGCGGTTACAGTCTGCCTGATGATCTACTTGCTTTACTCGATCGAGTCGGTCGTTCTCCCCACCTGTTCACCCTTTCACCCTACCATACCTGCGATCGATACTACTCGTACTGCTACTATCGTCCTTCAAGACGAGAAAACGCCCATCAGTCAGTAGGCACATCCGAACGCGCGGCTCGATGTCTTCGGACCACCCTGGACATGGACGAAACAATCGCAATCAAGGAACCCTGCTGACCCGCCAGAGGCACTTTAAAGATCATAAGCCTTCCGGAAGTATCATCTTGATCGTCTCGATGGAAATCTCAGATACGGATCACAGGGATATCGACCACTTCTTAGACCGCTGTCATCTTCCCACAAGCGGATTGGTCGGTAAGCAGGACCAGGATGAAACTTACCGTTCATGCCTCCGTATGGGTATCATGTTCTTCGTTGATCAGGTCGATGGATATCTGGGTTGTTAAAGAAGGGTCGGGTGGATGGACGAGGTGCGATTTTCCTCTGATAAAGTCAGTAGAAGACATCGCAATATGACGTCGATTGAAGATTCGTCACATGGTGTTGAACGACGAAATGAAGGTGGCGGTGCTAGATTGAATAGTACTTTGGTGATCGGTATGCAGCCTCTTTTGAGAATATGCAGTCTTTTAGGAAAGACATGGCGTTATGGCAAGTGTCAGGTGTGTGGCTATGTCATGATAAACTATCCTGGGCCAAACCAGCGACATCATTGTTTGGAGGGAAGAGTCCGTACGGTCTACAACACAGTTACCTTTCCCTGCTACCTGGAGGTACACGTTGCGCAAATGATTTGGCTGGACTGTGGGAAAAATCCCTCGCCACACGAGATCCGGGAATGGTCGCCTGATGATGCATCGATATGGATACGCACCAGCAAGTATAGAGCACGCCGTGTCTGATGCCCGATATAAGACGCCGTTGAAGCCTTGTATCGTGTTAGAGGCTTTGTATCAGTATGTACATTCAGAAGTTTGCATGACTGTCTCGACGTACCTTATGGCATCAGGATTAAACCAAGGTCGAGATCTATAGATACAACACGGAATTTGAGGCCTGTTACGAGCTGCCCACCATGCGCTCTCGACAACCAGGTTCGGTGGTTTTCGGTTGATCACCATCTGTTCTACTAACCGGATCGTTTGAAATAGACATCTCATACGGCATAATCAATATGAAATCCCCATATCAAGCAATACAAACAATCCCAATCCATCACACGCAAACCCAAACCCAAACCCAAACCCTCCTTGCCCCTATTCACGGGATACCTCAATCCAACTTCCACCCCGCCTGCTCAACGACGAACCCGATAGCCAATTTCGAGAACTCCAGCATATGCTGATACGCCCCAACGAGTGAGTATCCCAGTATCCCAGAATTCAATCAGTTTCCCCTGCTCCGAAAAAAACGAAAGACGCAAACGCGCAAACTCACCTCGAAAGAAAACTCCTGGTCGGCCAGATCCATTCGATCGGCCACGGTATGAACGTAAGGATCGAACAGACCTGCCATAGGATCGGCTTCCGTGGCGAAAGCGGCGGAGAATCCGGCATTGGTGAATGACATGTAATCCGATCCTATGCAGAAAAAGGAAACGCGATGGGTGGGGGGGGGTCAGCTGGTTGGCTCGAATCGAATTGAATGTGGATGGATTTTCGGGCCAAGAGCGGGGGATCGACTTGCCTGCTCCCGGGAACAATTCCGAGCGTTTCACAGGCTCGTCGCAATACTCTTCGGCGACTTTTACGATCCAATCGGATAGGTTGGGATCGGCATCGGTCGAGATGATGTTGATGGTAGGTTGCGTGCCTTTCTTTACGAAAGCCGTCATATCCTGTCGTTCGTTCGTTTCTCAATGATCAAATCCACAAAAAGCAAGAAGAAGGGACCAAGGAGGGAGGGACTGACGAATTCCATCATGGCATCCACCACGATCTTTCTCTTCCTCATCAATCCGACGATATCCAAACTCCCCAACAACCCCGCCTCCTCCGCAGCGTACCAATGAAACTCCACCACCTTATCCCTCGGGCTATACCCCCGTTCCACCAACGCCTTGAACGATTCCAAGAGCGTGATCGTCCCTGACCCATCATCGTCCGCTCCAGGCGCGGGAAGTAGGGGGAAAAGGTAATTGGCACTATCCTGATGCGCGCCCACGACGACGGTAGGGAGATCTTGAAGCGGGAGGGTCTGGTTGGGTTTAGGTTGCATAGGGGTTTTGGAAGGGTATGGGGTTGGACTGGGGGTGAAACGGGCGATGAGGGATGATTGCGGGAAATGATGGGGGATCGATTCGAGCGATAGATGTAACCCTGGTGGAGCCGAGGCGATGATCTGTCATGTCAAGCATGTCGAGTCGAGTCGAATCGGGGGAAACGTATCAGAGATCGATCACATTGGGGCTGAGGGAAGAAAGAGAGGGAGACGGACCTTCAAGACCTCGTTGTATAACCACTCGGAACTCTCTCTTCCGTTCTCAGAACGATAATATCGACTGTAAAACGAACTCAGGGTGGTCAACCCGTGTTTCATCGAGTGGGTCGTCAGGTGCGGGAAAGTCGAGCGGACTTGGGTTTGGTGGGAAATATCAGGCCAGGGTGATTGTAATGAACAAGACAGATGAGATATGTCGGTAAGAACAGGACACCGAGGATAAGGACAAAGCTCAAGTTCGCGAGACGTACTCTGATTCCCACCCTTCTTCAAATCGACATTCACTTCCCCTCGTCCAGTCAGATCCATAAACCCCTTCCCGACCCTCCTCAAC
Source organism: Filobasidium wieringae (assembly GCA_001600055.1). NCBI lineage: Eukaryota > Fungi > Basidiomycota > Tremellomycetes > Filobasidiales > Filobasidiaceae > Filobasidium > Filobasidium wieringae. Next base: position 611,230 of record BCIV01000005.1, read on the forward strand.
CCGAGTTTATCCAACTCGGTCATCCACCTAGGTTCCCCCTCTCCGAAAACCTTTACGAATCTCTGCTCCGAATGATCAAAGGTCGGATCATATTTCTCCAAAAGACGGGCCAGATGATCTTCTTCTTTTCCCTCGGCGAAGGAAGTGGAGCTGAGGAGGGCGTGGATTTCTTCCCGAACGGAAGGGGGGAGGAGTTCTGTTCCTCTGTATTCGGGGGTGGGGAGCGATACGGTGTCAGGGAATGGGAGTTGGGCTTTAGGTTGAGGGATGGATTGGGAGAGCGGGAGGAGGGAGAGTGATAGTAGAGGAAGGACGAGCATTGTTTGGGGTGTTGTTTGATGTGTTGATGTACGTTGAGCCAGAGCGATGAGCAAGGGAGAGAGTGAAGAGACTGAACGTCGATTGATTATAACGAGTGCGAGTTGATCGACTCAGCTCTCCGGTCAAAGCCGAAACGCCTATTCAGGTCGCATGAGGTTCCTTCCCATTGAATCATCCCAACCGCCATATGCTCACTACTCATCTCGCTCAGCCATCTTATCGTCCACCAGAGATGATAGTACCAGCCCGACAGCCCGGACGTGACCTCATGACCAACGGGCGAAACTGACGATCAAACAGGTCCCGAGGACGATGGCCGCGATGGCGTCTAATCGTCCTCCCAGCCCGGCTTCGTCATATTATTGTGTAACGCTGGCAACTCTTGACCTCATAGCCTCATACTTCATACTTCATGTACCTCCTACGCATCAATGTAACATAACAAACCAAGGACCCAGTCGTCCAGCCGCCAGTTGTCCAGTCGCTCACATCCAAGATGAACCGTATAGCATCATCCGCCGGAAACTTCCTCCTCAGCGCAGCGAGCATCACCCTTGGGATCCATCTATCCAATAAATACTGGATCACTCCAGAATCTCCTACCCGTCATGAACTTTTGGCAAGTACCGTCTCGCATTTTCTTTAGTATCGAACAGGATCGTTCACAGCTCATCGCCGATGTATAACAGGCTCGAGTGGAAGAACTGGAAAAGAGGTTGAACATCGTTGAACCGGGGGAACAGGAAGGATCATACCCGACCTCGTTATCGCCTAAGTATGGCAAAATCTAAGAAACCTTAGTGTACTCCCAAGCTGGCTATTCGAGTTATACCGAAATCGTGAATATCAAATCGAAAAACAATCGTTCCAGTCGCCAGTCGTGATCCATACCATCTCTTACCCAAACGGCCCGGATTGCGGGTCAATGATCGAGCTCGACACGGTACACCCTGCGGTACATGACCCATTCATAGTCCTGTGATCGATGATGAGACTTCCGAGTCCTCCGCATTCCTGTCCAAGGTGCCGAAAGAGAGTTGGGGCTTGCTGCGTTTCAAAGAAAGTTTCATCTGGTATCAAACGACAGACCGTCAGGCACCTGGGCACACGGCCGAATCGCCCTGCCTTGGAATTTCGGAACGGAGATGCTTTCCCGTGAGATCCTCCACTCCCTACCAACCAACCGGGGCGTTTCAGATTTTCAGGATGGGAACCGATTTCCTGTCGCGCAGTGAGGCTATGACCAAGAGATGTTTCTAATTCCGCGCCTATCAGTTACTATCGCGAACCCTCCTGGGGTTTTCGCTGGGACTGGGAACGCTGCTGAGCTAGACCGATGGGATGAAACGATATGACCGATCCTTTTACTTTCATCGCGATCGTTATCAATCTTACTTGAACTTGGGAAGAAGAAGAAAAGGTAAAAGAGCGGAGAAGTGACGGACGAAAAGAGGGAGGAAAACACGAGGGATGAGCATGAACGAGAGGTGTTGACCGGATCGACGCTTGAGAAACGGGTCTCGTTTGAAGAGATACATGCCAGGAATGAAGAAGCTGAACGGGAAAGCCGAACGTTAGAGGAAGAATGACATTGAACGTCGGAGGGCACGGGAAGTGTACGCTCGCTTGCAGACGTCATATACTATCCTTTTGGATCATCGTCAACTACTCCTTCCCTCGTGCACTGCTCGTCCCCGCCAATCGAGATCGCGGGACCTGCTGACCTTGGAAGGATCACCTCCATTAGGATATACATATCAGCAGATAGATGACGATTAGGGAGAGAGGGTATCCAGGGAGATCTGAATAGCAAGATGTTCTAGCTGTACGCTGACAAGGAGATATCCAACACTCCAGGTCGAAGATGCAAATGACGTCGCGCGCTGTAGAGTAATTGCCAAGGGACCACCACCACATTCGATCCGCCCGACGGAATAGTATCGGTCCATATCCGGATCAACCAAGCTCGGTCACTATCGTCTCATCTCTCATCCAGCTCCAAGCACCAAGCACCAAGCACCAAGCACCACGTACCTCCCAAACAAAGACCGACCCGACCTCAAGCTAGATCGATGTTTCACCCTCATCTCAACGCTAGACCGGTTTCCTAGAGTACATCCGGGACCGCGATTTACCGCGTTTACCGCGTTCACCGATCTTACTATAGGGACCGTTTCGTTTGTGTTTGATCCCGCTTCGTTCGAGAGGTACGGTTCGTCGGGTCTTGTCACACTTGTTGGGAGAGACGGTGGCGATCGTTTGGATAGAGATGTGTTTCGGTTTTCTGTTGGAAGTGATTGGGTCAGGGGGTCGCTGGACGTGATCGATCTGAGCTTGGGAAGGTCAGGGCGGAGGGTTGGTTAGACAAGCGCGCTTGTTTAGATGGACCTTTTCATCGCGGAAGACGGGGGGTGGAAAGAGTCCACAGATCGAGCCTAAACGTCGATCTGCTGGAGAAGAACGGTCCCTCCAATCGGTCCGTACCCTGCGGAAATGGTCCCACTCCGACGGCCAAATCACAAGTTCCGTAAATATCGCAAGCATCGCAAGCATCGCAGAGTCGCAACCACTCATCCAGCTCCAACGACTCGCGCGTTCCTCAATCCCAATCTCGCTCGAGGATCTAGGGGGATTTGGGATATCGAACGTAGGGTTCGAAATACCTCCCGAAGGAGGACTATGACGTGCTACAAATCGGGCTCGTTGTGAGGTCGTTGTGGAGTGGAGTGGATTTGCTTGGCTGGGTATATATAAATGGGCCGGGAGAAGGGGTCGGTTGGGAGAGACCTGATGGGATTCATCCTACCACCAACGCGCAACCCGGAAAGCGAGACGACGTAGAATGAAGTACTCCGAGTACCTCCTCTCCGCACTGGCACTATGCACCCTCTCCCTCCCCGCGCTGGCTCAGGACTGGCATTTCCTCACCTACAACCCACCCACGGCTCAGAAGTTCATCAGCTACACCGGGCACCTCCTCGTCCCTCCCATTCCCAGGCCGGGGACGTATTACCTCTGGCCCGGTCTCCAAGCGACGGACAATAGCGGGGTCTTCCAACCGGTCTTGGACGGGAGGACGGGAGGGTGGTACTTTGGGAGCGGGTGGTGTTGTTCCAACCCCAGTTTACCCTGGGGGGGTGGGTTCGGGGCCGTGCAGGGGGATCGTTTGGGATGGAATTATACGTTGAGTGAGGAGGAGGGGGTGTGGAAGAGTATGATTGAAAATGAAAGGTCGGGGGCGGTGGCGATGGATGATTTCCCCTTGGGTGAGTCGGCTGGCTAGGCCGAATCTGCAACGGCAACGTGCTTGGAGCTTCACTAAAGGAGGTATCGATCGGATGAGTAGCGGACAAGACGTTCAATCAAGCTCTATTCGCTATCGAACTGTACGACGTCCCCTGGGATTTCGGTCCGCTCGTATTCAACGATATCCAAATCGTACGTTCCCCCCTTCCCCCCTTCCCCCCGCTCCCCTGACCCCACTCCTCTTCCCCCTCTCTCGGGCCCTCCGCACACTCAGATCGCCACCGGAACAGACCCCTCATGGTGCAACCCCAACCCGTCCAACTACAACGGGGCTACTAGATTCAGCATGACCGAACCTCGCGCCATCGTCGGGGAAGATCGGGTCACTTGTGTGATCGAGAGGGTCACTCTGGAAGGGCCTGTTTGATTGGGGATGTGAAACGAGTGGGCTGGGCGGGGAGGGAAAGGGGGCGGGGGTTCGTCGGGCGTTTGACGGTGACGGCGTGGAGAGGTGGGAAGATGTGAATTGAACGCGAGCGGTGAATTTGAGATTGTGAATGTGAATATGTGCAAATTGTGAGAATGGGATATCGAATATGCCTGTACAAACCGTACAATCCTCAGAGTACCTCCACCTCCACCCACCTCTTCCCTCTTCCCTCCCGCAACAAAGTTTCACCTCCCAAGCAAAACGCGGGTCCTTTCTCAGCCGAGCCGGGCGGCGCGGCGGGCACGGAATGTGGAATGTGCAGAGCGGAAAGGGGGACGGGATGTGGGATCCTCGTTGGGTGGGTGGAGCGTAGATGTTCGTGCTCTACAGGCAGATCCTCCGTTCTGTACGAGACCCTCCCTCATTCCCTCAATTCCCTCATCTGTAGCTGTAGCTCTGTAAAAGGCATAGAGGCATAGAAGCATAAGAGCATATCGAAGCATAGAAGGCATAGAAGGCGTAGATGTTAGAATTTCAGAAACCCACCAACCGGATGGCTGGACGTGTCCGTTCGAACGACTGCGAGAACAGGATCGGCCGGTATTTTTGGCATACTCGTTGTAAATGAAGTGCCTGCCGTGGACCGTAGACTGTCTAGACTGTACACTGTACTTTACTGTTGCGTTGAAAATTCATAGGGATGGAGGGATGAACTGCTTTGAGCGATCCGAGTTGCAAGACGGATATCAGGGTCTCGTAGTGAGCGATGTGTGGGAGTTGGGGGATGTGGGGGATGTGGGTATTGGATGTCTGATGTGATCGATGTGACAGATGCCGAACGAACCCTCTCCACGTTCCATTTCACGCGAAAAGGTCTGATCTCTGAATTCAGATCTCTGATCTCTAACCAATCGTAATCGCCATCGCCATCGCCATAATAACCCTCTCTCTCCCACTCCCACTGCCACTCTCTGACTCTCTGACTCTCATGCTCGCGTCGTTTGTACCTACATGACCATACCATAACGCAGCACCGCCTTGCGCCTTGAGCTCGTAACCCGGGCATCGTTACAGGGAAGAGCTTACGAATGGACGCTTAGCCCAGGCTGTAGGCTCTGGGCTGGGCGATAGGCTCTCGCTCTAGGCTCTGGCTGGGGGCGGTCCTGTGCGCGAGAGAAGGCTGGCTTGGCACGCTGCTCGACTGCAGTGCCATACACAAGCACAAGCACGAGCGTTCGATCTTGTCTTGTCTTTCTGAATTTGTATACTCTGTTAGATCTTTCATTACAACTCGCAATTCAATCCATCTTCCTTTACTTGAACAGCATCCCACGGCTCTGCACGGTCAAGGATCAAGGGTGAGTGATCTGCCTTTCCCGGAGATGACCTATCACCCGTCACCTGTCATCTATCACCTGTCATCCTCCACGGTCAACGGTCAATGGGCAGGGAGTGACAACGTGTTACCCTCCCTCCCTCGTTCGTTCGTTCGTTAGTTGATCGTTCGTTCGTTCGTTGATCGTTGTGGATCTCCGGTCGATCGTATCAGTTTTGAATGGATGGGAATTGATGATGGGTTATCGAATTGATAGGTCGAAACAAACGGTCAAACGGGCTTGATTTGGGGTTCGTCGGTATCTTCGGTATACCTTCTCACGTTCACAACCAGCGGGAGATAAACGAGGAGTCGGACTGGATCGTTCATCGTTCATCGTCCCGTCAGCAGGAGGAGAAGACAAGATAATTCTCCTTTGAAGAAAAAGCAGTCGGATCTTACCCGATCTACCTGCTCGTAAAAGCCCAGTGTTGGAAGAGACAACGAGAGCATAAAAAGGGACCCGATCTCCTTCCCCCTTGAATCTCATACTCCCACTCAACAACGAAACCCCCTTCCTCTATAACCAACAACCCAACCGAAAAACAACACTCCACTCTCACTCCCCAACTGAAAACGAAAGAGAGAGATCCCGGATTGATAATCCGATCATCCCTCAAACCCAACCCATCCCACCTCCTTACTCGTTCAAATACAAATCTCAGAACCCCTAGAGGATAGAGATGTACGGAGTCCTAGCTCCCCAGCCATTCGAGGAGGTAAGCCGTCCCGTTCTTGAAATCTCCCTTCCCTCCCTTCCCCTCCCTTCCTCTCCCTTCTTCTCCCGATCAAAAAAAAAACAGAACAGAAAACCTCCCTTGCTGACTCTCATTCCCTTTGAACGCGAACCCGACAGGCAGGCTCACCCTCCCCCCCCACCTCCCCCAACTCATCGAGCAACCCGTACGAACAGACGTTGAGTCGGTATCGTTCTAGTTCATTCTCTACTCGGTCTTCCTTGCACGGCGTTGCGGCAGGGGCGGCGGGGGCGGTAGGGGCGGGAAATGGGAGCCCTGTGTCGACGGCGGCGGCGGCGGAGGGGAAGGAGGGGAAGAAGAGATGGAGTCTCCGTAGAAAGGGTACCAATGCTAGTCTAGGTGAACGAGGTGAACGTGGGGGAGCTGGTACGTCGCCGGGGGGTATGGGGGGCGAGGTCACACCGGTGGGGGAAGAGAGCGAGCCGGAGCTGGAGATCGTACCGCCTGCATGGAAACGACGGACAAGCCAGATCGTACGGGAAAAGAACCGGGGGGAAGGGTCGGGAGGGGTCCCGAGCAGGGGAGTCGTAGGAGCGGGAGTGGGAGGGGATGAGGAGGGTTTGGGATTGGGAGAACTCAGCCCACCCGTTCCGGCCTTCACGAAACATCCTTCCGGTCCGATAACCTCTGGATCGGGGAATGGGGGGGAAGAGATGGGTAGTCCCACGAGCAGTACCTCTTCCCTCGTACCGGACCAAGGAACCATCACTCCCCGCCCCGGACTCACCCCTTCCCGTCGCTCGAGCATGTACACGACGGGGATCGCCGCCATCCCCGCTACCGGATCGCCTTTGAGCAAGACGACACAGGAACATGAACATCATCGGCACCTCCGAGCGGCCTCCCAGGTCGGTGGGTTCGAAGGGATGATCCCCGATATGTCCAACCCCACCCGGCCGAGTGGGGAGAGACCGTTGGATACGGTCAGGAGGATGAGTATGATTAGTGATGGTGGGACCGCCGGGCCGGGGGAGAGGGGCGGGAGGAGGAGGGTGAGGACGCCCGCGCCGGGGAAACGGACGATCAGTCAGGGGGTCAGTTTGGTGGGGATTCCGGTGGACGATGCGATTTGTGAGTGCCTGTGGAGAGGTTGAGAGGGTCAGCGCTGGGTGTTGGGCTGATCCGCGATGTTTGTTACCTACCTTCCAGGGCCAGTCATGCCTCTCGAAAACGGCGGACCGTACGGACTGGCTCAAGGTCAGAGGGAGAAGAACCGATCGGTCATCTCCCTCACTTCCCTGAACCCGGCCAGTCTGAAATCCAAATCCACACCCGGTTCACCCATCGCCAATGGAAAACGGACCATCTCCCGATCGTCCTCCCGATCGAACCTGTCGACCGGGACCATCGGACCTGTCGGTTCGGGGTTGACCATGACCGCTGCCAACCGAGCTCAATACGTGCAGACGATGCAGAGGGATTACTCGATGAGGTTGGGAGGGACGGGGAGGGAAGGTGGGTACGCCGTCGCCGCGACCATGACGGGCGCAGGAGGGTTGGGGAGGAACGGGAACGGCTCGAGCGTGGGCGATTTCGGAGCGTTGAGGTATAGTGGCGATTGGTCCGCCCAACAAGGAGCGTTTTACGATCAAGGGACGGCCAGTTCTTCACGTCCCTCGTTACCTTTCGGATCGCGATCGAATTCTACTTCCACCACTTCACTCTCCCTCCTGGCTTCGGGGCAGGAACAATCACCCTACCCCGCCGTCGCCCAGACTCAGACTCAGACTCAGACTCAGAATTCTTACCCCCCCAGCGCTTATCCACCGAGTTTACCGACGAGCATGTCCTCTTCCCCCGTACTCCAAAAGACCCCCAGTCCGCTATCACAAACCATCAGCGCTTCTACCGGACCGACGATCGATTCATCCATCCTCAACCCGGAGGAAGAATCGAAATCCTCTTCCGGGGAGAGGATCGGATTGGCCCCTCCTCTCCCCGTCATGGATATCCCCACTACCGACCCCCGTCCTTCCCCAAAGCTCGTCTCGGCGAAGAACAAGAAGGAGTTGGCTAGGGAGGCCAAGGAGGCCAAAACACGTGCGCAGAGGGAGGCCAAGGAACTCGCCCTCAAGCGAGCGGAGATGGAGCGCAAGCGAAAGGAACAGGCCAAGCTGGATAGGGAACGAGCGAAGGAACAGGCCAGGTTGGCGAAGAAGGCTAAGAGTGGGTCTGTGAGACCGTCCCCTAAGGGGGGGCAGAAGGAATCGTTTGGGTCTACCCCTGTGCAAGCTTTGGCAGCGAATGGGAATGGGAATGGGAATGAGGCGGCCGCGGGGAATGGGAGTAGGAGATCGAGCTCGATCCCTACCCCACCCATCACTTCACGCTCCACATCGAATAACCGGATCTCCCTGCGACCCATGAACAAGATCGTCGTCCCTCCCGAACAGGACCAACCTCGAGTGAACACTCCTGCCCCTGCATCTGGTACCGCTTCCATTCCTGTTCCTACCTCCGCCCATGCTTCTACCACAACAGCAGCAGCGGCGGCAACAGGACCGACCCCAAGCCCATTGAAGAAGAAACAGAGTTTCTGGGAGACGATGCGGAGGAAGTTCTCTTCCGGTCCCGAACAGGTGAATAGGCGGGAACATGCTGGGAAGGCTGGGAGCGGTGCCGCTACTGGTATGGGAACTGGGAATGGGATTGGGAGTGGGAGGGCTGTGGGTACGCCTGTGCCTGCGCCTGGCGGCAGGGATGAGAGGGTCGAGAGTGAACGCGAGGGAGTACAGCGGATGGGGAACGAGGAGGACCAACTCCTCTCTGAAACACACGTGAACGGGCAGGAAAACGGGATGAGCAATGGAACCCTCCGTTCGGAACAGAGGACCGATAATAACAATGACTTTGAGGATGAGAACGCAACCGTGAACGAGATTAGGAATGAACACCAAGCGGAAGACGCCTATGCGAACCTAAGGGTTCAAACTCCTCCCCCTTCTGTAGCCCGGCATGGATCTTCCCCGGAAGCGCTTGGGCGGATCACTTCCGCTGGGAGCTCGAGGGGAGGGGAGTCTCGCGGTCATGGTCATGGTCATGGTCATGGAGAGACGTCCGGATTGGGGTCACCGAGGAGAAAATCGGATTCCGTTGGGAGAGAGATGGAGGGGGTTTTCGAGAGGGAGGAAGATGTGGGTCTACAGGCTCAGGCGATTTAGGGGTGGAGGGGGGGTGGAGTGGTGCGGGGGTGGCGAGATGAGATGGACGATCAAAGTCGATAAGTAGAGACGGACGATATAATAGCGATCACTGGATCACTCGGGAATGGAGGTTGGGTCGGATTGGATTGTATTAGGTAGATCGGGTTCGCGAGATATAATACACGATAGATGGATGAGCGACACACTGCACCTATCCGTTCCAACCGCGACCGAATCGACCTCTCCAGCATGGATACACAAACGATTCTATCCCCATCTTCAAACCCCGGAGAACGGAAAGCACAAGCCCCAACCGAACCCGACGCGGGGCGAATGATCATCATCACTCCCAACGCACATCTTCCATCTCCACATCGTAATCCCCCACCCAGCCCGGTCTGATGACCCCACCTTTCCACCAAAACAAAGCGCTGAAGACCCACTGTTTCAAAGCCCACGCCCAAGGTCCTGATTTGGATGTAGCCTGGGTCCTGAGTTTGCTCGAGGCTAGGATCTGAGTGAGCCGGGTTTGACGCTTTGTTTGGAAGAGGGTGAATTGGGGGGTGTAGGTTGAGAAAGCTGAACTGGGTTGGGATGGGGATGGGGATTGGGTGGGACGGTAGGACAGGAGACGAGCCATGTAAGCGCTATCTTCCAGAGCGACCGCTATCCCCTGTCCGTTCGGTGGCATCGCATGAGCGGCATCCCCAATCAAACACGTCCTGTCCGTGAACCACGTGTCCAATTCGGGGATCCGGTAATGCGGCCAAACCTTGATATCATGCTCGTCCATCCGATCTACCAGCCCCCTTATCGGCTGCGTCTGAACGCTAGCGTGATCGAGTCTCACGGATTCCTTGACTTTAGGGGACCGAGCGTAATCGCGCCAAGAAGCACGGGAACCTTTATCCTCGCTCTGCTCCGTCATACCCCAAGCGATCGTTTTCCCCTCAGGATCGACGGGGAGGATCATGAGCATCCCTACAGGAGTGAAGATCATGGCGGGGATCTGGAACTCCGGGGGGAAATCGATCTCCGAACGCGCGGAGAAGGCGTTGATGGTGCATGTCCCTGCGTAGATGGGGGTGGGGGCGTGAGGACCGAGGATATGCGTTCGGATGCGAGAGTGGATCCCGTCTGCTCCGATCAGTACGTCGCCTGATTCGATTTCGCGCGTGTCGTCTGTCAGAGGTTGTTTATCCGGGATGTGACGAGTGGGACTGGACGGACGTACCAGAAGCAGTGGAACCATCTTCGAAATCGATCTCGACGCCCATCTCATTCTCCTTGATCTCCCTCAATTTCGCTCCCCAGACCATCTCCCCTCCCGACTTCTCGTAGTTCTGTACCAACACTCGATGCAGCTCGCTCCTCAAGATCCTCACTGCCGGGTACCCCTCCTCCCTCATCTCTCCAACCTGAATCTCCCCAAATCTATACCCCTCGTCGTTGTACGCTGCCAACCGATCGTACCTGAACCCACGGGCGAGCACCTCATCGTACACCCCCAAGGACTTGTCGATAACGCGAAGGGCATGGGGGGCGAGCGTGATGGAACCTCCCTGATCGGTTCCTGGTCGGCGGATCTCGAAGATGGTCGATGAGATGTCGTTCTTGGCGAGGGCGAGACCGAGAGCTGGACCTGCGATTCCACCTCCGAGGATGAGCACGTGTGGTGGCGGCGGCATTGCGGGGTGACGAGTGAGCGAGTGATGTGATGTGATTGGGTGGCGAGAGGGAAAAAGAGTGATCGAACATTCGAGCTTGAGCGTATTAGTACTCGCAGCAGAAACATCCTTTAGCCATCTCGTCGTATATAAATAGCATGTTTCACATTGCACCGCGCCATATTCCTCGGTAGATTCGTCTCGTCTCATCGCCTCACGTGTCACCTATCGCGTGTCTCATGATGACAGCTTCATTATCGTCGCCCCCGCCCTCGTCCTCATCGACCAGCCCACAAGGTATTCAGGCAATAATAATGCCTACCTACCAAGCCGATCGAGCATACATAGTACACAAGTACCTGGATGGTCACACCTTCCTTTTGTTATCAAACATCAAAGATCTTGAAAAAGTCGACACAATTGTCTCTACTCAGCGTGACGACAATGATGTACGGCAACCTCCAACATATAGCTATCGAGTCGAAAAGGCTGATCGCAGTACACCAACGACTACTTGGTACTCGCTCATGCCTCATGTCTCGCCATGAACCCACGCGCGTCACTCAGCTGGTAGGGTTCTTGATACGTATACGTGACCCGTCCTCGAGGCTTTTGGGTACGGACAACGAGAATCGATAACAGTGAGAAATGGAAGGTCCAGATTTCCCCCGCATTTGGTCGTCCGAAAGTAGTAGGCCTAGACATCGGACCCAATCCCCAGTCAGAACTAGGGGGAAGACCGTAATGAATCAACCGTTTTAAGAGCCTAATAATGGGTTCATCATCGACCTTGACCCTGATCTCGGACCCAAGCTCTTCGATAAGCGAAGGAGGCAGAGGCATTGGGCATTGAAGGTCATCGCATATGGTACAACAGATAAAGAACGGTTAGACTAATAGGAAAATCAGATCCGTTCTCTTGATCCATACCCGTTATTGTGCAAGGTTGATGGAACGAAACAAGCGCAAAGCAGTGCGGCATGATGGCGATGTATGTGAGGAAATAACATGGTCTGGAAGGGAAGAGGGGGAAACTTGGGATCACCTGGATCTGGAGGTGATTCGAGTAGTGGGGACAAGATGAGGTACCAGATACGTGCACCTGTTCTGTTTCTACATTCCCCTCGAGTATAGGGTTCAGGGGCGAAATGGACGGCATGATTTCACCTGGATGTGGATGTCGGACGTGCATGAGCTTCCGTAGAAGATTAACAAACTCATGATCGGATAGTCGAGCGCAAAGTTCAGCATCTGCCATGCACTTGTAGCCCTTCTGATCCCTGGAGGCGCAAGAGGCAGAGGCAGGGCAGCTAGCACCTCGTCGCTCGGTACAGCAGGAGGTGCGAAAGTAAGGGTGAGGAAAGTGAGTGCAGGCAGGCGATGAACGGGAAGACGGAAAAGGGGAAGGAGCACCATATTTAGCTTCCTCAGCAGCCACAAGGGAGGTGGAAACGTCTTCCTCGCCTGTCACTTCTAGAACGGTCACTTCTTCCACACTGGGACGAAGTTTTGCGACTTGAGTGTATCGAGCCTTCTTCAATATCCGAATCTTTCCTCACGTAATCGTTTCGCCCCGTGTCATCTCCGACCAAGCATCTCCTCCTGTACACCTACGTCTGCGTAGACATAAAGCCGAGTCTGTATAGCTGCCATACCTCACCGAGCCATCCTATTTTCAACGAACAAACAACACCCCCCACCCGCCCATTCCCAAACGTCGTGCGTATAATATAATGTAAAGTAAAAAAAACATGGGAATAAGGATACACCCCCTCCCAGCCGGGTCGACCCTTTCTCATCCGCCTCGACCATCATTGACAGAGGGGTGACGTACAGGGATTGATTGCGGAGAAGAGAGGGGGGAAATTCGTCTATCTTGTATATTGGTTGATGGTCCATCGATCATCCTTCCCACCCCGTTCATCCATCTATCCACCCTCCAAGCTCCGTCATCCATCATCCAGCCCCCCTTCCTCTACAACCCACCCCAACCCATCCTCAAAACGAACCTACGTCCCCGCGGCTCCTCCAGCAATAGAAGTGATCTAGCCCCAGACCGAATCAAATCAGAATCAGTCCCTCTCCTCTCCTCATCAATCGCACAAATTCCCAATCCAAAACCCAAAACAAAAAGGAGCTCAGACTCACGGTAGCTTTCCCAGCGACGGTACCGTCAAGAGTGATGGCCCATTGTTGATTAGGATTAGGCGCTTCGGTCACTACCGCCGTGGTCGCTGCTGCTCCGTCCGGTAGGGCTGTGGACGGTTCGTAATTCACAGATGAGCGAGAAGTCAGCTTCCCTTTCTCTCAAATCTCATCCCTCATTTCTCATCTCATCTCTCTTGCGGAAAAAACCTCAAACGAAGACTCACGAGCGGTAGTGTAGTTCCCAGGAGCGCTAGCGGCGGGATAAATGGGGAATTTCTTCGATTTGTGGTAGACTGTACCGGAGATTGTGTCCATGAAGATTAGGGAGAAGCCGTCCCTGTGGATTGAAGGTGGGTAAGATTGGGTAAGAGGAGGGAGGAAGACGAGAGGGGAGAAGAAGGGGAAGAAGAAGATGAGAGAAGAGTGAAAGAAGAGGTAAGAGGGAAAAAGGAAAAAAGAAGCGAACAACACAATCAGCACATCCTCCCCCAACCACCCCCCTCAAAAGACGCGACTCACCCAGTAGGAACCCACCCATCCCCACCCAAATCCACTCCCAACTCCCCACCCCACTGCCCCTTCCTCTTCCCGGTGGTGAACTTTTTGAGCGGTACTCGTTGTGCTAGACCGATGAAACCGGTCATTATGGATTTATTGGCGTTGTGCAGTTGGATGTCGAAGGTCGTTACACCTGTGGGTCGAGTGGGATGCGATGAGACGAGGTGAGATGGAGTTTGAAGAAGAGGTGGGGTGAGGTAGTCGAGGATTGTGAAAGTCGTACGGACACGTCGAAAAATGATCATTCGAATCAGATTCCCATTCATCCACTTCTTGTTTGAACAACCAAGAATAAAGACTAACCAGTCCCCGCTCCAGTGCCCCATACGATGTTCATAGGCTGGCCCTGAACCCAAGGATTTTCTTGAGAAGGCGTGTCGATTGGCCAGTACGCTACGGCTGTTTACGGCGAGCGTGGATGGGAGGTACGAAATAGGGTTAGAATTGGGGCAGTCGTGATCAGATGTGAGTTTAGGGGGAGAGCTTACCGTTTGTGAGTGAGATGAGACATGTTGAGAGGAGAAGAAGGGATGTGTTTCTTAGCATTGTTAGCATCGTTGGTGGTGGTGGTGGTGGTGGTGATGGTTGGAGGTGGTTGAGGTGGATGTGGACGAGGTTAAGGAGTGAAATGTGTTGAAGCTGTGTTCGCGATTCAGACCGATATTCAGTTTCACAACAAAAGAAGGTCATCATATGGGTTTATTACACGTCATTATCAGTTGCAACAGGTGACACGTCATTTCATGTATCACTCTAAATAATTGATATGACATGGATTCGATCGTTCGTTCGTTGACTTGAATCGTCCATACGCAACTGACATTTCTACACTTTCACTCATTCAACCTCCAAGTTCCGTCTCGATACATCCCTCACAAACGATGTCAACCGAACAACTCCCAGCTGTAGGAGAAACCGGAGCAGGTGCTTCTCCCTCCGTCCCTGCCGCCGCTACCGAGGCTCCCGCTCAGGCAGGCAAGGAGGGGAAGGAGAAGGAGGTCGTACTCGGAGAAGATGGCAAACCTCTCTCAAAGGGCGAATTGAAAAAGAGAGCCAAGGAGGCTGAGAGTTAGTTTACTTCGTGTTTGTTTTTCCGAGTGGGTTACTGATATGGCCCTTCCTCTGTCTTCTCTTCAACCTCAATCACCCAACCCGACTCAACCTGACTCAACCTCAACCTGAATTCGACCCGACTCACCGAACAGAGGCAGCCAAAGCAGCCGAACGTTTGGCCAAGGAGAAAGAAGCTAAAGAGAAAAAGGCCGCTGAGGAAGCCAACGATCCCGCTCAGGATAATTACGGGAAGAGTCCGATGCATCAATCTCAATCCCGGTCCCGTAAGTCCCGTTCCGCTTTCCCATTTTACCCGAGCGTCTTTCCTCATGTCCTCCTCGTCATGCTTCCTCTGTGCATAGAAACAAAACGACTCTCCTTCCCCACCCTCTCCACAACCCCACCCTCCGGTCCCGTAACCATCCGAGCGCGAGTCCATAATATCCGAGCGCAGGGGGCGAAGATGGTCTTCCTCCAACTCCGACAACAGACCGAGACTCTTCAGGGGATTGTAGCTATTAGTAAAGAGGGGGAGGAGGAGGAGGGGGTGGTTAGTAGGCAGATGGTCAAGTGGGCTGGGGGGATTAGTGTGAGTTTTACTCTTTTACCTTTTTTCTCGGTTTTCTTTCATTTTACTAATCCATTCTTTCCCCTCTTTTTATTCCAATTTCGACCCTTGCTCGGATAGTTGGAATCCATCGTCCTAGTACAAGGAATAATCAAACCGGCCGAAGTAAAATCCTGTACTATTCAGGATTACGAGGTTCTCATCAAAAAGGTCGGTCTTGCTTCTTCCTCGTCTTTTTCCCTTCTCCCTCTTCCCTTCTTCTCTCTTCCCCGGAATGGATCACTAACCCCTCCTTCCCTCCCCCCCCCTTTTGCTACGGACAGATCCACGTGATCGTCGAAGCTCCCCAGAGGCTACCTTTCGGGGTAGAAGATGCTAGTAGGCCCGAGGCTGATTATGAAAAGGTACGTTGGGTCGCTTTCCTCGATTGGAGGGATAGGGGAGGGGGGTGTTGATTCCTCTTCTTTTTTTTTCTTTTTTTTTGGATGGTCTTGTGGATGTCTTCGTGGAAATGTATCGCTCCCGCTCCCGCTCGTTCGATTCTCGGTCGTAGGAGGATAACCAGTTTGTCAGGGTTGGATTGGATACTAGGTTGGATAATAGGGTTATGGACCTTAGGGTGAGTGCGACGTGTTGTGTCGGTTTGAAGAGTGGGGTGTTGATTCGTACTTGGTTTGATTCTCGCGATATCTCTTCTCGCCTCCCGCTCGACAGACCCCCACCAACCAAGCCATCTTCCGACTCCAATCCGCCGTCTCCAACCTCTTCCGTACCCACCTCAACAGCGTAGGGTTCACCGAGATCCATTCCCCCAAGCTCCAGGGGGCCGCTACCGAATCCGGAGCGTCCGTCTTCAAGGTCGGATACTTCAAGGGGGAAGCGTTCTTGGCTCAGAGCCCTCAGTTGGCCAAGCAGATGTGTATTGCTGGGGATATGGAGAGGGTTTACGAGGTCGCTCCTGTTTTCAGGGCGGAGGATTCGAACACTCATCGTAAGTCCTGCATGTTGGATTCCGGTGTGTATTCAACAGGCTCACCTCTCCCCCTTGCTCCGCAGGCCACCTGTGTGAGTTCACCGGACTCGATTTGGAAATGGCCATCGAGGAGCACTACCACGAGGTCCTCGACGTCCTCGACTCTCTCTTCCTCTCCATCTTCAAGGGACTCAAACAGACCTACTCGGCAGAGATCGAGGCGGTCAACAAGCAGTTCCCTTGTGAGGAATTCACTTGGTTGGAAGAGACGTTGAGGTTGAGGTTTAGCGAGGGGATTCAGATGTTGAGGGACGCTGGGGCTAAGAATTTGGATGGGACGCCTTTGAGTGATCAGGATGATATGAGGTTAGTTGGAGTGGGCTGATATTCGATCTTCGTACCATGTGCTGAACGACCCTTCATGATAGCACCGAAAATGAAAAGTGGCTCGGTCGATTGGTCAAGGAGAAATACAACACCGATTATTACATCCTCGACAAGTTCCCCCTCTCCATCCGACCATTCTACACCATGCCCGACGCCGAGGACCCGACCTTGTCCAACTCGTACGATTTCTTCATGCGAGGCGAGGAGATCTTGTCCGGCGCTCAACGTATTCACGATCCCGACTTTTTGATCGAGAGGATGAAGGCGGTCGGGATCACTCCCGAGAGTATGCAGGGGTACATCGATGCGTTCCGATTGGGCGCTCCTCCTCATGGAGGTGGTGGGATCGGTGAGTCCGGCAAGCGTCGTACTGATGGAAAACGCAAACGACTGACCCGCTTTATATACAGGTCTCGAGCGTGTTGTCATGCTGTTCTTGAAACTCGGGAACATCCGAAGAGCTTCCTTGTTCCCTCGTGACCCCAAGCGATTGAACCCTTAGATGTAGGATGGAATAGGAATCACTCACTAGGCGTCTTGTGACGAATGAACTTAAATGAAATCGTGTTTTTCGATTGAATTGCACGACGCGCGCATTTTGTTGGGTTTCATCTTTCGAAAAATCGAAAAACGCTGTGCAAGGACTCGATCGAGCCCCTAATCTCACCCTTTCGAACCTCCTTATTCCCTTACTCGTATCGCCTGTGGTCCCTTTCATCAGTTTCACGTTTCAAAGTAACACTGCCAAGCATTTCGACTATATGAGGTAGCCCATGAATACGTTTGGACAAGTCAATTCGTCCATAGTCACGGGCTCACATCACAGACATTTACCCTGCTGCGTCATGACGTACATATTTCGATCCTTAACTCTAGTAGCAATGATCGGATATCTTGCACTGCCTTTCGCTTTGGCCAAAAAGCAGAAACCCGTCGAGGACCCAAAATGCCCGCAACCAGACAACGTCAACGTCACAGTATTCAGGGATGTATACCCTGGCGCTCTTGACAATGTCTGCTTTAATAGCTTCAGCTCTAGTTGGTACTGGCTACAGTGGTCAGCTTGGAACGACACCATCCTTACTTCACGTGAGGCGTTCAAGGAGATCGACGGATGTATGACCATCTATACGTTCGATAATCCGAAACAGCGAGCCCTTGATGGGGCGATCGCGAACTGGGACACGCGTACAGAGGATAATTGGTGGCAGAACAATGCTCGCTCACCTTACTGCGCGGATATCAGTCAAGCTCAAGAACCTCCGTTCAAACGTGGTGGATGTACGATCGAGGAGGGGAAATATTGGTGGCAAAACAAGACGGAAGACTTTGCGGATAGGACGCACTTTGGTCGACTTCATCCTGACGATACCAGTGAGGTTTTGTGGGTCATCTACCCATGGAGCGAACCGGTCCCCACGATGCTAGACGATGCAGGTAAAGGTCTGGTCAAGGTCGGAGATGTCAAGCTCGTTTGGAGCAGTGACGTACTCAAGGAAGAGATGGAACGGGACTATTCTTCGTGAGTACTCATCATTAATGTACCATAGTGACCGTGACCAGCTCCTAAATCGCGCGCCCTTTAGGTTCGTCTCTAATCTGTTGGACTTGAAGCAGCATTACGTCTTTGATCCAGTAGAAAGACCAAGTGCGTCTGTTCTAGGGTACACAGTTGACGATCATAGCTGACTCACACCTCGTTCGCAGGCGGCGACTCGGCCTGGGATTTGCGGATCGAGCAGGCCTACTACACGCCTCAGGGGGCGAATTTCGATCGAAAGGGATCTTGTGCTCAGCCGGCACCCAATCCGTTTACTGGTTCATCATACGGCTCCTCCCTGTAACCAGGTTGTCATCCGCGCGCCCATCCCTGTCTTTATCTGTATTTTCTTAATTATAACGATCTCTTTCCTATGCTTTATCAGGTTTCCACTCCGTTCAGCTCTATGATTAGAAGTGGAGGATTAGTGAGAAGAATCCTGCGTTATCCACGAGTCCACTCCAAGCTTAGCGAAGATCAAGACAGTTCAAGGATGCATAGCCTCGATGGTGTCGCAGTATCAAGACGGTCCGGAGCTGTAGTACCGCTAAGCAAGATGTTGAGAGCTTGTTGATGAGTCAGGTAACACTCACGCCGAAAACAACAACGGAACCACCGATCGCGCGTTCGTGTTTCAGGACTCCACAATTTGTGAGGGTGGATCCAGTTGAGAAGTCAGGCAATTCAGGCAAGGGCCGGAAATAACGCCATAGATCGGGGCAATATGGTCTGTTCTATACGAAGTAACTACAGAACGGCGACTAGTCCATGCTGAATTCCATCTTAATGCTCACCCTGATCCGCAGTCGTGTTTCATGATTGGAAAGAGGGTAGTACCCTGTTTGTCACATGCACTCCCCTTGAAACGCAGTCTTCGCCGTCAGCCAGAAACGATGAAACAATTCCGTTCTACCGCTTCAGATGCCTTTGATGGAAACATGAAACAGTAAACGTCTCTGCTTCACGTGACGGAACATATCCGCCGTTTCTGCCCGACGTCCTTTACATCTGAAACGCGCGAGAGCTTTGTCAGCTTATCATATACTGGTCCTGGTCAGCTATAAATATGAGGGCCCATCATCACTCTGAGCTCCTGGCCGGTTGAATGTATGTGACTGTACTCGAATATTGCCATACTCTACGTGAACTCACCTACAAATGTCGTTCACACACAAGCTCTTCAGCCTCACAGCTCTCGCTGTCGCCGCTCTCTCCGTCACGAACGCACTCATTCTATCGGAGCAATGCGGCGCTCCTTTGGCTGACCTCTACCATTGGAACATCAAGAACGATCCCGGTTTGCAATCCAGGAAAGCCGAGTTCCTCAACGGAGGGAACTGCGCCATCGTCCGTGCGTTCGATCAGAGCGGGCAGAGGGCCGTAGCTGGGGAACAAGATGCTTGGAGTCCCTACTCTTCTTGGTACTTCCCCAACGCTGACACTTATTGGTGCGACACCGAGCCGGCCCTCGGTCAGGTCAACTACAAAACCTTCACTCAGCTACGCCCCGAAGGTCAAGGAGATATCTCCTACATAGTATACTCGGGACTGAAGCCGTTGGACTCTGCCGAGTACACCACTGTCACGCAGGTCAAGTTCATCTGGAGGGACGAGACGGCCGGAAAGGCGATCGAGAAAGCTCATCCTAAGTGAGTACTATCGTCCGAGCTTGTCCTTATCGAGTGTAGCGCTGATGCATATATCCGCTTAGCTTCGTCAACCAGCTTATCACCAAGTACAATACCACCTTCGACTTTGACCCCATCAAGAAGCCAAGTAAGCCGCAGGTTCCTGTCGAGTATGCTGGAGTGCATGTTACTGACCCCATCGTATAGACGCGCCCGCCTGGAGCAAAGCGCTTCAGAACCAGTTCTGGCCCTACAATGCTGGACCCGGTTGTTAGCTTTAGATCAGAGGAGTCATAGCAGCCGCCTACACACGTCAGCGGCTAGCTCTTAGAATACGTCCTATGGGAATTGAGAAACAGGATTTGAGATATATGTTTGCGGAAATTACCGTATTGATTATGTGACCATGGTTCTTCTTATGACGAAATGTATGCACCCTTTCATCGGCCATTGCCACGCTTGTTGGCGGAAGATTTGGGGGTATCTCAATTGATAGTTTGAAACAATGATTTCCGACTCGTTACAATCCGTTCTTTCCTCACTGAGCGTAAGCCGAATGACGTCCTCCATGCTGAACCGGGTACTGCTCCTGTTGCCCATGTCCATACCCTTGGTCGTACTCCTGTTCATTCGAATAGTACGGCTGAGGTTGTTGCTGTGACTGCTGCTGATGCTGCTGGTATTGCTCGTGCTGCTGATATTGCTCCTCGGCGTATTGCTGCTCTTGCGCTTGCCTGTACTCGTAATCAGGTTCACCAGGGGGAGGTTTGTCATATTCGTTCTTCAAGCTAGATTCCGAATACTGGTGATCCCTCGCGCCGGGTCGGTATGGCTGGGAGTAGGGTTGTTCGTACATGTTTCCTCCGGTCGTATCGTGAATGCTATCCATGGATGGTCGGTGATCCCAAGCATCAGCGTTGGGTCCCCATCTGAAGGACAACTCGGCGTGAATTGACTGGAAAAGGATAAGACTTCAGTTAGGTCACATACTGGCTGTTCCTCTCCATCATGGCAAACTCTTCCGCATTCGCTTCATAGATCGACTTGTAGTTCTGGTGATCGTCTTTCTGCTCACTAGCGTAGACTTTGGTCATACTAAAGAAGAAAGTGTATATCTTAGTGTATGATCTGTCATACGCACTGATATAGCCGCTGGAACCCACAAGATGAAATAACTTTGCCCAACCAGGAGAATAAGCCATAATCCTCCCATGATACCGACATCCGCCCATGCGAACGCTTGGCAAATGGTTTTGCCTTCCGAGGAAACGCTCACTGGGGCGTCAGTAGCGGTACTGGTAAAGTAGGCAGACTGTGCAAAGGAATGCAAATTCAGCCTCCAACAAATCAAAAGGGAAGGGAAACAACTTACAATACATTGCGAAACAGCATCATTATGCTTGGCGGCCGAAACTGCAACAAGAGCTGCACCGCAAGCAAAGATACAGCCGAACGCAAAAGCATTGGCTGCTGCGTAAGTTCGGAACGTCCGAATTTGTTCCTGCAGATAGATAAATCAGCACGAGGACGAAACCTAAGTAACGGAACGATGCCTACCTTGTAGATACCGTAGAACCCAACGAGCTGGATTGCTGCGACTATGAAGCACAGTGCCGCAAGGATGTAAGGTGTGTACGATGGAACGTAACTACCAACAACTATGAGATGCACCATTCATGTACTTAGTCTTCATCCTTTCAAGCATTCCCCAAAATGGACTCGATACTCACTAGTAGGCGTAGCGATCGCTAGTACTCCTGCAACACACGTGACAACCTTGCATCATATACTGATTTAGCGGTCTTGCGATTCCCTCTTCGAATCGTATCACGCTCACAAATTGCTCGCTTAATAGAGCATACATTCCCACGTTGACCAGTGGAATAGCTGGAAGGTTTAGTGATCAGCTTCAAAGACGCGATTCTGCGATCACAACTTCGTAGAGACTGACCACAGCAGCAGTACCGTGGGCTAAACACCATCTTGAAAGTTTCGGACCGTGATGCCTATCTTGTTACTTGTTGAATAGCCAGATGTAAAGCTTTCAGCTGCAGCTGGTGTCGAAAAATTTCTGATAGTTGAGTACTGATAGATTTCGACAGGCAATAGCTGGTGAGATCACCTTCTCCTCAAGAAATGCGAGGGAGATGATGTGCGAAGATCACGAAGAGCTGTGTTGTTATTCAAGTCGAATTCCGCTTACGTAATACAAAGTCCCGGATAGCTGTGTTTCAGTTCACGAGCCAAGTCGACTGCGAGCACGTTTCACAGGAGGTATAAGGTATACGTACAACTAATCATCGCTGTACAATTATAGTTTAAATCTTTTTAGCGGTCGTAAGATCAGAACGGCAAGAAGCTGCCCAGCCAGCCAGTCCAACCTCGCTTCCCCGTTTGCTTCCCTGAGCCTTGCATAGCATCCCCCTCGTAATTCCCCGCCTCATCCGCCACGGAATCGATATACTGCTGAGCGAAAGAATCGAGCACCCTTTTAGCAGTCTCCACTCCTCCTACTGTCCTCTCCAGCTCTCGCGAAGAGTACGAAAGCTTGTCATTCTTCA
This sequence comes from Filobasidium wieringae, assembly GCA_001600055.1. Lineage (NCBI taxonomy): Eukaryota > Fungi > Basidiomycota > Tremellomycetes > Filobasidiales > Filobasidiaceae > Filobasidium > Filobasidium wieringae. The sequence continues at coordinate 633,586 of BCIV01000005.1, forward strand.
GCGCGAGCTGTTTTGCCAATCGTTTGTTCGCGACCAAACGGCTATGGTCCCTAAGAGAATCTGAGTCGGCTCTCGGAGTGAATTGAGATGAGCCAGTACTAGTAGGCTCGACCAGAAGTCCTTGAGCAATCCTTTCAAGCGCTTCGGTTTGATCGCGGCGAGCTTTAAATTGCTTCGTGTAAAATATGGCAGTCTGTTGAACTCGATCTTCCAGGACCTAAGAATCGCTCCTTGGTCAACGCGGATGTCTCACGAAACAAATGCTTGGTCAACCCACCTCATAAGCCTCGACCTTGTCTCTCAGCCATTGCTCTTGTTGTTTCAGGTTCAGCAGCATCATACACAGGTCGGTATCGATTTGTAAATATTGCCTGCTCCGAAGGCGGTCAGCGTTTGAGCGCGAGCCGGTCACTAAGGGAACTCACGGATGGACGAATTCCAGTTGTTCAGGTACTGTCAAAGTCTCAAAACTCCACCTAAACGAATGGAACGTCAGATCCTGGATTCTTGTAGAACGACGTGGTGACATACCGCCTAACGATCCCCCTCTCTCTAACCTGTTTAGCTTGTTCCCTTCTATACACCCAATCCTCGTGTCCGTAATGTATCCACTCTGCTCCAGCCGATAGAGCTTCCCTCACAGATCCAGTACTGACCATCCTCTCCAACGGTCTTCTCGAACCTCGCAACAAACGTGTTCGAGGATCTTGGTCGCCCACGGTCAGGGACGTTCGGGCAGAGCGGGTCAAGAGGTAGTCGTCGACATCCCCTGCTGTGATATCCGTCACCGCGCCATCATACGTATCAGATTCGGCGAAAGAACGATCCGTCCGGAAGCTAGGGCGTGACGAAGCGGCTCTGGAAGCGGCATCCGAGTATGGCGAGCGATGTACTGCGGACGGGTAGTGATCTGACACGAATGGGCTTGGGTCAGCTAGATATCAAGAAAAAATCGATGGGACTGACTTCGCTGAGTGGCTGATTGCGGCGTGCCGTTTTCATCCCTGTCACTGCAAAATAACCATCTCACTAACGTCTTTGAAAAACACGACTTGCGAGCAAACTCACGGTAAGATCACAACGGGCATCGATCCCTTTTGTTGCGGAGCCCTTTGAAAATTCGTAGTAGAAGCCGGAGCCGAGTTCGTAATCTCATCGCCAGAGTCATTGAACACTCCTCGTCTATAATCCAACCGGTAAGGGCAGAGTTTGCGAATAACAAAAATCGCCGCCACTCACCTAGCCCAATCCTTCAAAGCGTGGCCGGTCTTACTGGTCATATTTCTCAACGTCCCCTTCCGCGTAGCCAAACTCCTATGCCGATGATGTCTCCTCCTATCGGGTGACAACGCCTCCTCGACCGTATCCAAATCGCCCTCCCCCGCGGTCTCTGCACGATAAGGTTGATCCTTCTTATCGAAAGCGTAATCATGTTGAATGGATGTACCCGGTTGATTTTCCCTCTGACCGGCCCGTGTATCGTCCTTGGAATGATCCACCACCCGATCAGTCCACAGGGCTCGTAATCTCCCATGCCCCACCCCTGATTTCCCACCGACGACCAACCTCACAAACGTATCCAGATTGACAATCATCACGTCCGTATTCCCCTGACCGGTACCCGAGCCCTGACCATGCGTATCAAACTCATCATTAGCCGTGTCATAAGTCTCATCGTCCGAATCTCTATCCCTCTCTCCCCGTCTCAACCCGATGTTCAGATTGGAGACGATATTGGAGGCGATCCCCGCTCCGGCCTGGGTGACTTGGTTCTTCAACATCCGGCCTAGTTTCGTCTGGTCATGATGACGTTCCTTATTGTAGGCGTCGGTAATAGCTTGGTAGAGCTCGATATCGAGATAATCATTGATCGTTCCCGTTCGATGAAGGTAGACTCGCTAGTAACGTACCCTCGAGTCAGCAACCCCGTCCGGCTCGATCTTCCATCAAACTCACTTGAAACGATCTCAAACTCCTCTGAAAATCTCTGATTTTATGAAACGGATCCCTCGGTACCTACCAACATGAATCAAACGCATCGGTACCAATGAAAACCCCATCCCATTTCCTTTTTGAAACAAAAAGAACGTACCCTCTCCGAATCCAAAGCGGCCAATTTGACTCTAACAGAAGTGATACTACTGAGTAACCCAGCAACGATAGCCGGTCCTTGAGTGGCCAAGATTTCTTCCTATAAGCGCGTTTCACCATATCAGTTTACGATCGAGGGGTTCGAGCGGGGAGGGAAAAAGAAAGACAATGAAATGGATGAATAGGAGGTGGGTGGACGTACATTAGGATCATCCTCAATCCCACCCCAGATAGGTCCTGTACCATCCACTGCGCCGCCACAACCGTCAAATTCGTAAAATCAATAAAACAACTCAAAGGACCTCGAGGACTACCCTCTCGGTCAAAGCACGATAGAAAGCAAACTGACCATTACCCAACCGCATCCTCCTCCTCCACTCCCCCAACCCCCTAAGCATGGCATCATCACACAAACCCTCTTCCCCCTCTCCCTGTACCTCACCCCCCAACCCCCCTCCTACCCCCGGTCCCAATCCCCACAAACCCAGACCCACTCTCAAACACCCAACCAACTCCTCCACAACCGCCGCCACCCTGCCCCACCCCTGTCCACTCAGAGTACTGGGGAATTTATAAAGGGTATGAAACTTGTAGATCGTCGCGCTAGAGGGAGGTTCGAGGACGAGGGAAGAACGGGAGGAGCAGCCTAATCGGCGGAGATTGAGTTTGAGGTGGAGTAGGGGGAAGAGAGGGCGAGGGTCACCGGATGGGATTGGGATTCTGTAGCGTATTCAGATGAGTTGAAAATCGATTATAGAATGAAAGGGATAAGATGACCAAGAAGAGGAGGACTAACGGTTGAACATCTTGCCTCAAACCATTCAAATTACCCACCACCATCACCCCATGATCAGTCTGCACTCCCCTCCCCCCCGTACCCATCGCTCCCATCGCTCCTGCCCCGATCCCTGATGCAGTCGCTTGCCCTCCTTGCCCGCCTTGGAGTTGGCCGGCCTCGTCCCTCCCCCTTCTCAGCCATCTGACGGCATTCTCCACCTCTCTGGCCGCTTGAACTTCCGTCAATAGTGGAGAAGGGGTGAGTAGGTGTAATGTGATCTGATCCGACTGCGGTTGTACTTGTGATTGTGCATGTGAGCTCGTAGGATGGGTATGGTTTGAAGAAGACGCATGAGAGTTAGGTTTCGAGGAGGAGGGGTGAGAGTTGTTATTGGAAGTGGATGTGGATGTGGGATTGGTCGTTGAAGGGGTTATTATACTGTGTAAAAGACGGGTGGGGTCTGTTACCCTATAGTCACCTCAAGCACAGATCCGTTCGAAGGAGAAGGAAAAGAGCAGGGAATCAGGTTTAGCTAGCTTTTCTTCCCTGATCTCCTGACTTCAGAGACAGACGCTGACGCTGACGCACCATTTATCCACCACCCACAACCCGTACCCCGCAATCCTCACCTCCCCTTCGAATTCAAACCTCCCGAACTCCTGGGCGTACCGCTTAGCCTCCCTCGTCCCGGGTTTCAAGTACTTCTGTACAGGAACGAGTATTCCTCTTCTCCTCTTCACCAGAACGGGGTTTGATTGATTCGATTGAGATTGGGCGGGCTGGGGGGGTGTACGGGGTGGGAATTGGGTGGGACTGGATTGGATGGGTGAGGCGGTGAATACCCCTTGGTGTGAATGTGAGGGGGAGACGGAGAGGTTGATCTCCCTATCCCTATCCCAATTCCCAGCTGAAGGGGCCGATGTCGATATTGGGACCCCATTCGAGGGAACGTCTGTCCGAATGGCCAGTCCGTTGCCATTTGAACTTGGATGAGCGGACAAGGAGGAAACGGATCTTGAGACTTTTCCTCTTGTTTGTGGGAAACTATGATCAAAAGGTTGAGGAAACCCTGGAATCGGACGCACAAATGACATTTTCAGGTCGTTTCACTGTGTTCAAATCCAGGTTTCTAGGTGAAACGGAAGAGTCGAGGTGAGATTCGATGATGTAGATCGATGAATACGGTTGTTTACTTTGTCATAAAATTATAGAAATAGTACCAATTTTCTGATTAGGTAATGCGGAGAATCCTGCTTTATGGCACAAATCGACAGATATACGGCTAATTGCGTATTTCTGGGTATAAAACTGATGATGTCACCCTCTTCCTCGCTCTTGAACATCCCATTCAACCACTTCCCATCGCTCCTTTCCCTCTCCCAACTCTCTCACAACAACCTCAACAATGGACCTAAACGCCGAACCCTCCCCTGCAACCCCAATCCATCTGCCTCCAACCCTTCCATACCCAATAACAATCTCCTCCCTCCTCCCTACCCAACAAGTCAATCGGGGTCAAACCGTACTCTGGTACTCTTACACCCTCAAGGACGATTTCAGTAAAGATGCTTCCACCGCTACAATCAATTCAGGAGGAGGAAAACAGGCTAAGGACAAGGCGAGGGAGGAGAAGGGGTATAGTACGTGGGAATGTACCCTGGATGGGGAATTAGTTAGATGGAGTGAAGGGGTCGCGGCAGGGGTGGTATTGAAAGATTCCAGGTCCGTCCGCTTGGGTTCCTTCCTTTCCTCTTCTTCCTTATCTTTAGCTGATGAACCATGTTGAGACAGAAAACCAATAGCTTATATCCAACAACCATGTGATCATCCCGTCCAGTTCCATGGGATGTGTGCGGTTTGCGGGATAGATTTGGCCGGGTACGTCCGCCGTTCTCTCTTCCCTATCGGAATTCTCTCCCTCGTATCTCCTCTATTCAATAGCGCTAACCCCCCCCTATATTTCCTATACTCACAGACAAATACCCACGACCAACCCCGTAAATGGGTACAAACCGACCTCAGAAGGCGTCCAGATCGAACATAACGAATCCGGTATCAAAGTGTCTCTAGACGTATGTCCTTCCCTCTTCGCAACCTGACGGATAAACCACCTTACTGAACTAAAACTCCCATCCAAACTCGATTTTCTTCAAATAGAAAGCAAACTCCCTAGCCCTCACCCATCGAAAAATTCTCCTGGATCATCGTAAACTCATCCTAATCATAGATCTCGATCAGACCATCATCCAAACCGGGTGCGATCTTACAACGGGGAAATGGATGGACGAATGTTACGGTCCTTCTTGGGGGTTGGTCCATATCGGTCCTGACGGTCGAGGAACGGGGGAATCAGGAGGGGTCAGGAGGGACCCGCATGATCGGAAACTTCTCGAGCTGGAGGGACAAGAGAAGGAAGAGATGCAAATGAGAAGACTGGCTAACCCTAATGCGGAGGCTATCAAGGATATCTGGAGGTTTCAATTAGACGACGAGGATACGGTCGGGCACGATAACCAAGGTCGAAAGTGGACCCGGAAAGGCCGTCAAGGTGTTTGGTTCTACGTCAAACCCCGTCCCTCTCTGGACCGGTTCTTACAAACCCTAAGCGGCTTATACGAATTACACGTCTACACGGCAGGAACTCGGCGGTACGCTAATGCCATCTGCACCTGTATCGACCCCACGGGAAAGTATTTCAGTGAGAGGATATTGAGTAGGAACGAGAGTGGGAGTGCGAGCGTGAAGAGTCTGAAAAGGCTTTTCCCGACCGATGAGAGTATGGTGGTGGTGATCGATGATCGATGGGAGGTCTGGGCGCATGGGAGGAATTTGGTAAAGGTCGTCCCTTGTGAGTTGGGTCGTCTCTAGGCTATGGAGATGGACTGGGGGCTGATGAGGCCGGCTGGTACAGATGCGTTTTACCCGAATACGGGGGATATCAATTCCGCTTTCGTTCAACCTAGAGCGACCGATGTAGAACCTGCTACCCGGACTGCCTCCCCCTCCAGTCCCGAATCCAACTCGAAAGCCACCGCCTCAGCTCCTACTCAAACTGGCTCCATAGAGCTGGTCAAATCCAGCGAAGACCCTGACGAAGTACAGGAACTACAACAAGAAGCTGCTTCCCGAGAAGTGGAGAGTCAAGTGACCGAAGCTCCTCTAGCAAAAAGACAGGAGGAGTTGGATAAAGAGGACGAATCCGTTCTAAAGGATGTCCCTGATCGGGCTGGGCAGGGGGACGGGGAGAAGGAACATAAACGAGCTGCTTTGGTGGATGATGATAGGGAGCTTTATCGGGTTGATAAGGTGAGACCTTTCATTAGAAGTCGGGTGCTCTTGAGGACTGACAATATTGTTACATTTGAGCAGGTCCTAAGGGAGATCCACGCGCGGTTCTACCAGACTTACGATTCGGCGGATAGAAAGATCGCTTTCCAGCCCGCTTCGGAGCCCGACAACCGGATTCTGTACGATGTTCGAGTGAGTCCGTTCTTGCCTCTAAGTGAAGTGGAAGGTGTCATAAGCTGACAAGGGCGATCTTAGCATATAATACCTCATATGAGACGGAAGGTTCTTGGTGGATGCGTGATCTGTTTTTCGGGAGTCATTCCCCTTAATCAAGTACCGGAAGAGTAAGCCTTCAATCGTTTTGAATCACTTTCAAGACGATTGCTAATAGACTGGTCTTCTACAGAAACGAATACTGGCTACTCGCAAGCATGTTCGGAGCAAGATGTGTTCGCGCTCTAGACCAACGGATAACTCACCTCGTCGTCGCTCAAGCGGATACCCAAAAAGTAGCTCAAGCGCTGAAACAACCAGGAACTAAAGTCGTCTGGAAAGAATGGTTACGACATAGTATCGATTGGTGTCAACGACAACCGGAGGAGGTCTACCAGGTTTCGTCGTTCGGGCGACCTGATCGATCGGCACCGAGTACGCCTGAGAAAACACAGAAGGCGCCTATCGAGCCTGTTCAGACGACACCTTCAACACCCTCCGTGCAGGAACGAACGGAACCTGTGCATATGGATGTGACCGATTTCGACGATATCGATGACGAGCTGAAGGAGTTTATGGAGGATGACGATGATGATGATGACGAGGATGATGCTACTACTGTGGACGGGTCGGAAAGCGGCATTAGTGAGCAAAGGTATGTAGTGTTACATTAAGGAGGACAAGACCGCGCTGACTGGACACCTACAGTCCTCTAGCAAGCCCAACCAAGAAACGAGCTCGTAAATCGCATTTGAACGAGAATACAGTCGAAGGAGAAGAGTACGACTCGCAATCCGAGGATGGAGATGGCATGCCTCAATTTTCACCAGAACAAGGCTTGGTCAACACAGACAAACCTGTTACTAAGCGCGCGAGACTGAACGACGATGCTCGAGACGAGCATGGGAACGAATTTCAGGATGTAGAAGAGGAACACAGGGATGAAGATTACGACGAGTACCTGGATGAAGGCGGTGCCAGTGAACTTGAAGATGCCGAGGAATACAAGCCGGATGATCCAGATACTGTGGAACCTGATGAAGGCATCTTGCTGGTATGTCCGCGCGGTGGCTCGCATGGAAGTATGCTAATGAGACAATCTACGTAGAACAATCCTGCGGTATAATGTCAATCCAAACAGGAATTTTTGTACCAATAATCATAGCACGTGGGCCAACCCACCACAACTCGCAGTTGTACAATACAAGCCCCGCATTTGCCATGAGGTCACAATGAAAAAGGATACACTCGATGCTACGTAGTAAAAGCTCGTGCTATGACACTTTTCAAGCCCAATGAGTGCTATTGAATGACCCGGGAGTTCGACACGATATATCTAAAGTTACTGATCGCATGGGTGAATTACTAAGGCCTTCGCCAGCTTTTCGGTCAACTGTTGTCCTCAGAACAAGAAACTGGCACAATGCACATCCTCCTGCATCGTTTGGAGGTCTACCGGAACATCCTTTTTGGTGGCCTTCTTTGAGGGTGCTTTATCCGGTACGTCATCCAAGTCAGATGCCTCGGACTGAACCACCTTGGCCCTCAAACTTGTGGTCTTATGGGTGTTGTTGGCAGCGGCCTTAAGGATCTTCTATTTCGGAAGTGCATGTTATCATGATGTCATGATGTCTAGGAAGGGAGGGAGGGAGGAAAGGGTGCTGAATAGGTGATAACAAACTTCGTCACGATTCCTGAGCGCACATGTGACGCAGCAGAAACTTCAGGCAGTGTCATACAACTGTATTGGGCGCTCAGCCTGTGTCCCTCTGTTTGACATAGCCATTGTCTCCTCGAAGGGGACGTGCGATTGCATTCTAACATGCAATGTTATACGTGCTTGGTCTGGTTGTTTAGTATCTTTGTTACAATTTGGGTTTGTCAAGTTTTAAGGAACCGTTTTTGCCTTGAGCAGATATTAACGGTATCACGAAACCGAAACCTTTCAAAGAAGGGCAGTAAAAGCGATCGTGGTTCGATACGCCAAGAGAGAGCAAAATCAGATAGATTGAGAGGGGCCGTGAGGAATCTATGTAAAACATCGCGGCAAAAAGCGCGTGCGTTCCGGCCGATCAGAGTGGTTGTTCGGAAAAGTTTCAAGTTGAAGCCTTGCGTAACAGATCTCCCACGTATAGAGTTCGCAGCGTCCTATAAATTTCGAAAGGCATAAGCGACGACATAAAACCCCGACAAGCAGGCTATCACTCACGCGTCAGCCATAGCCAAAGCGAGCTGTTCGCCATCAGGTCGCCACTGTGCATCACAGATAGCTGCACCAGCCGAGAATTGTTTTCGCCGAGTGCCCGTCTGAAGTTTTGGAAAGTCAGTACACCTAACCGCGCGCTTGAATTTCAGGGGGGCCCACCTCTGAATCCCAGATATACAGGAAGCCATCTTCGGAACAACTCAAGAACATATCACCAGCCGGCGAGAACTCCAATGATCGGATTTCCTCCTGATGTTCGGTGATCGTGTACAAACAGTACTCTCCGTCTTTTGCATTCACATCATACATCTTGATGACGTGACGATCAGCGGAGTCTGATTGTGGATCAGCCATCGACATGCTATCATACACCTGGAGTAAGCTAACAAAGCCAAGTCCATTCGTAACCGAATGCTACTCACGTAGCTAACAGGCGTTTGCCATCCGCGCGAAGTCGTGGACACCATTGCACAAGCTGGATATCGTCGACATGACCTTCTAGCTTCAAGAGCTCCTTGGGCTGTTTCTTTTAGGACAAGACGATTTCAGCAAATCTGCGGACCGGATTCATCGGATTGTACTCACGGATTGATCTCGGCCATTGGTGAAGACCTTGGCGCCTTCGTCTTCTACCCCTTGCATATCCCAGATTCGAACCGTGTGATCGTCAGAACCGCTGGCTAGCAGTCGCTTGGTTGTTGGCGATAGCTTGTCAGCAGCTTGCAGCTTTGGTGAGAACTTGCATACCAGCACTCGATCCCGATGCTTGCTCAGGACAGTCAATCGATCTACCGAATTAACGGAGCAGAGCGCTATCGTATTGTCCTCCGAACAAGTAGCAAAAATCTCGTTTGTGAGCCAGTCGACATGGTAGGCCTTGTGCGGAGCGTGATGATCCCAGCTGTTCTTCAGCTTGATGGGCACAACGCTGATGTCCCAAACACAGGTTTGCCCGTCAATGTTGGTCGTGGCGAAGTAATTGCCGTTAGGATTCCAAGCGAGACAAGTGATCTCTCGTTCATGGCGATAGCCGGTACCTTGAAGCTCTCCATCACCTACGAAAGACCGTGCCACGTTGTCCTTGTCAACTGGAAGATCAATCATTATCAGTATGGACCAGCAGCGTACTTGTCTTGTTAAGACTTACTAGTGACGAATGCATTTCCATCGTTATTCCAAGCCAGATCTAAAACGGGTTTTTTAGTTTCCAGAGCCTTGTGCACCAGCTCGATGGGTAGACGGGCGAGCAGTCGAAGCTGTTTGTCATTGGCCGATAACGAATCCGTAAAGTCCCAAATATTACACAATCCATCTTGAGAGCAAGATATCAACCGTGTCAAGTTGAGGGGATTCCAAGACACCTTGTTGATCTAATTGTACAGGAAGCGCATCAGATTGCTGATCCATTATGTCCAGCGAAAACACCACTTACGCGTTTCGTATGGCCTCTCCAGCAAAGCATACCATCCCTCTCCACGGGTTGAAGCGGGTTCTTATGTCCCGCGAAGATTGCTTTTATACCCGCGCCTACCGCTGGGGTAGGGGTTTGCGAGACGCTTCGTCCGTCATCCCCTTGCTTTCTCTCGCCAGACTTCTCGCTCTTAGTCACGTTAGAAGCGTTCGAGTTCCGTCGTGGTCGTCCTGGCTTTTTGTTGGGTTTGCGAGCTTCGGCTTCGCTTTCCGTCACAGTTTGGTCTGAGACGATTCTGTTCCCCTTGGAGGACGAAGGACCGGCACTGACGCCCAACGCTTCACGCTGACTGTCCTTCCTCCGCACTTCCCGATCCCGAGGCTCGCTGTCTCCATTGACAAGCTTGCGCTTCTTGACAGCAGCTGTGTCCTCCTGTTTAGGTTTGACTACCGTTCGTTCCCTCTCACCATCATCTCGTTTCTTTACAGTTGTCCGTTTCTCAGAATCCTTTCTAGAAGCCATGACTATATCCAAGCCGTTCTGACCTTGAGATTCATCTCGCTTTTTCGTCCGTACAGAACCGACAATCCCATTCGGGACAGGCATATCCTGTTCGTCCGATGACATGACACGCTTCTTCTTCTTTCCTAATCCATAGGTTGGCGCCGTTGTTGTCGTTTCCTTTTCTTTTTCCCTATCCCGATCTTTGTCTCGATCCCGTTCCCGCCTCTCTAGATCTCTCGTTGACCCAGCCTGGCCATTCATCCCTTCCCCATATTCCACAGCTCTTCGCTTCCCTTCTTTCACCTTGGATCGCTCCTTTAGTGGTGGTTCTACCTCTCTTGTAGTTTCCCGCACGTCCTCCATCTCGACATCCTCTTCCAAAGCAGCATTCGACCTAACAGGGGTTTTGCCTTTCCCTGACGTAGTCTCCCTTTCGCGTCTACCTGCATGCTCCGCATCGTCCCGCTCTCTTCGTTCCCTCCGTGGTGGTGGTTCGAACCCGCTCTTCCTCTCCCCCAAGACCCTTTCTAACCGTTCTAGTCGGCTTCCCTCTGCAGCAGGCGGAAAGATATCGCCTCTCCCTGTCGACTCTCCTCTTATAGCTGCTCGCTCTTCTCGAGTGAGTAATGCAGAATATATAGGAGCGCCTGTTTTTCGGTTGATTAGGACTGGAGGTATTGTTGGGCCTTCATTTCGTCCAGGGATCGCGTAGGTGCATGAATGTGAATGTAAAAGGGTGAAAGGGCTGACGCACGGTGGTGGCTGGAATCGATGAAGCAGAAATCAGTGATGCTCAGCTGGTAGCGCATATTAACATCGGGCGTACCTCCATCCAACCCAACTTTGCATGCTTTTCGACCTCATCCCACATCAACCCCTTGTACAGATGCCTGATCAATTCCCCTCTTGGTACGGCCCTGAACTTCTCCTCGTCCTCTTGCGGATTCTCCGGTCCGACAGTACCCTCACGGTTAGATCCTGGTGTCGCATGCCGTCCCGACGATTTCCTCGAATTAGGAGCCTCCTTCCCCTTCCCCTTCTTCCCCGTCGTCGTGGTTGATTCGGCGGCAGGGGAATCTACATCCATGCGATCCCCTTCTGCTTCATCTTCCACATCCGCATCGCCTTCAGCTCCTGCTTCAGATTCGCCTTTCTTTCCTGCTCGACCTTTGCCTTTGGATTCCCGGACAGAGGTTCGTGGTGGTGCTCCTGGCCCAGGGAAACTGCCTTCACGGTCGGGATTAAAGGAATTGAAGAGAGGAGAAGTGTCTAGATTGGATTCGGATCGGAAAGTGTATGCAGTGTGAGGGAACGAAGATTCGCAGAGGTACTGTTTAGTTGTGGTGCGGGGGTAAAATATATGATAGATGATTGGATATCAAGAGAAACAATCAGCTTTCGTGTTGATTTTTTGGACATAGGGTGTATCAGCTTACGGAGTAGATGAGAATGTTCAGCTCATCGCTAGTCACTAATATCTTTGGCTTATGAACCTCTTTCTTTCCTTTGATATTAATTGCTTTTATCGTCCCATGAAACCCTGCCTGTCTTGAACTCAATAAAGCAGACGCGGGTCCAGGAGTGGTGGCAGTTTCATCAGTCTCTGGAGGAGGTAGAGCATTCGGAGGTTGGTTAGGGGTCGACGGTCCGCTCTTGTTGCTGGTGCTGGCAGCTTGATTCGAGTCGTTCATACTCGTCCAATGTTTGCAACAGCAGTCGCCCACCAATTCCAGAGAAGAACGCTACTTCGAGTAGCTGGCCCGGGCCTGACAGGTATCTACCGAAGGTATGGATCGAACGCTGACCCTGAAGTCAATCTGAGGTATCTAAGTGATGATCCAGGCGGTTTAGGAGGGTGACTGGGTGTTTTTTCGCGCTTGAAAAAGGGAAGAGTTGCGGTATGTGATGTATAGGACAGGAGTCGTTTTTCTGCTTGATGGTTCTTCCCGAGGATTTTACTGGTCACCTCCTAATTCTCTTCCCTCTCCTCAGTGAATGCCTAATTGTACAGTAAGATAGCGTATTGATCTAGTGCACAAGGGGAAATAAAAATGGACCTTGTGAATGACCCAAACGAGTAACAATTCCCCTCACAAGTTGTCCTGAGACTGTGAGTTGACCATTCCACTTGACCTTCGCTCCTAAACATCTCGAGGTGTATCAAAGCAGAGCATCGCGTACCGCAGGCAACTTCACCTGTTCAGTGAAGCTCGTACCATCGCTGAGGCAGATCGTCTCTTATTATCAGGGAATCAAATTCCTACATCGGAGGAGAAAGAAGATTTGACTTCCTGGACGCGACTTGAAGAACATATCGATCGTAACCTCAAGACATAAATAGACGACATCGCATTCCGCTCATAGCGCTTGCATTCGAGACCTCAATCCTCTTCCCTCAGGGCCGCAGTAGCTTCGAATCGGATACCAAGAAACCCCCAACATGCCTCAATACTCCTTCCTCCCTTTCCTCCAGCCATTCCCCATTGGCACCCGGATCCTAACCGGACTACTCGTCGCCCTATCCTTACTGAACGTTTTGGCAACCGGCCTCTACTCTCAGTCTAAACCAGGTCAAACAACGCAACAGAGTGATGTACCATGGCTGGTACTCGTACCGGGACGAGCTTTGCCTTGGTATATTTGGACCTTTTTGACTGCCGGTTTTGTCGAAACTAAGCCTCTCGAGGTACGCTATGCCTATGCAAGCACGCCAAACGGCTCTCGTGCTAATCCCGATATCCGTTGTCTTGATGATCGGTAGTTCCTCCTCTCCTTCATCTCCCTCCCCCTTGCGTCCCGATACCTAGAACGCGTGTGGGGAACCAAAGAACTCCTCCGATTCTGCGCAGTCGTACTCGTTGCGAGCAACATCATCGGATTTGGACTGTCCTGGTTGGAATTTTTCGTTCTTGGAAAGGCTGATATGTTCTTGTACGTGTCTCCCGACTGTTTTTTTGTGGAGAAGCAAGGGGAGGAAATGCTTATATTTTGGTGTGATTAGGTACGGAGAGCCCGTTCGAGGAACCACCGGATTGCTGTGCGGTTTCCTCGTCGCTTTCACCCAACTCATTCCTGAGCACCAAGTTCAGCTTTTGGGACGACTCCGTATGCGGGTCAAGGTGAGCCATTCTTGATTTCCAGCTTAGTTTTACGGAAGCTGATGGTCGTGTGACAAAATAGCACTTGCCCGGGATCTTCCTCTTGGCTAGTAATGTCTTGACCGTAGTTCACACTATGTTCCCATGGATGTTGATCCAGTTCGGATTCATCGTTGGTAAGCTATTCCTCGACCGGAGCTAGCCAATTTCCTCGTCGGAAGCTAATCTACGCCCGATCTTGCAGCTTGGTGGTACCTCAGGTTCTTCCAGCCCCATGCGGATGGTGACTTCAGGGGTGACCGAAGCGAGACTTTCGCTTTCGTACATTGGTTCCCTCCTCCCGTCCGGTATGTCTTCATGTCTCGAAGAACTAGACCTTGTATGACTGATAATTTCCCGGTTATAGAGGAGTCATCGGATACGTAGGAAACATCGTTTTTAACCTCGCTGTTAAATTTAAGGTAGTCCAGCCTTGGGACGCATCGCCAGGTGCCTACTCTATGCTTCCTGGACCAGGATCTGGCGGAAGTGGAGGTGCTGCTACTCGAGCTGAGGCTGAACGACGAAGGTGAGTATTCCGAGATGTTACAATCCTTATAGCATGAGCTAATTGAGTAAATCACAGAGCACTCGCCCTCAAAGCTCTTGATGCCAGAGTAACGTCAAGCCCAGCTGCTCCCCCTGTCGCAACAAGCACTTCAGCTACACCAGCATCTTCGACGATAGAAGCAGATGACAAGGTCAAGGTAGATGCCGATGTTGCACCAGTAGACAAGGCCAAAGATTAGGAGTTTGTTGAGAAGCAGCAAAACGCCGGTGGAGAGGTGGGACGATAGCCTCTTTGTTACGATACAACAGCGCAAACATCTTTTCGACTTTGGCATATGACGATTTCATGATTTCCTGCAGATAGCTTGATTGTTTGGTTGAAGGAGAACAATGCGTTCTCAGAGCTTCTTTCGCAAGTAAGCGGTGAGAAGTGTACCGAGCGCATAAGTGGGTGTCAGAAGAGTACAAAAGAAACTGATACAACAAAAGGACGGAAGCAAATAAGGGATCCTAACTGAAACGGGCAACCTTTGCTGTGCGCCCACTCGCATCCAAGTTTTCGGCCTGGCTTTGTGTCCTCTTCCGTAATACGTCCTGGCGGTTCAGTACTGGCTCGAAAGAGTATTGTTGTGGGGGACCGCCGAAGGACACGGGTAGGCCATATTGTCCCCCTTCTACCACACATTGATGGTGGAAGGGAGGCGGATAGAACGGTTGAAAGACCGGCTCTTCCTGGACCGCGGCAGATATATCGGAGATCGTTGAACCGCAAGAGGAGCTCGAGAAAGATCTCTGGGGATGTGTTGACCAGCCATGGTTCGTGGCTGGCAACTCGTTTGGGATTCCCAGATCATCCGAACCCAGTTCGAAGAACTCTCCATCTATATCTATCGGTGTGTTATCTGTCTTATGTCGGAAGATAGAATGTTCTCGATGAGATATGATTTTGCGACGTTTCTCGTGGTTTGGAGGGGATACGATTTCGTCTGTTGATGGCATCCGGCTTTGATTGTCTATAGTGTCTCCCCGAACAACCTGAGAATGGAATTCGTCAAGACGAGGCAAAAATCTGTACATAAAAAGGGCTTACATCTGTTAGCCATTCTCCAACTCCCCCCCGAGCTCTTCCTAAAGCGTAATCAACCATATCTTCGATCTTCTGTCTGGTCTCCCTGTCTTGCTCGGTTCCATCGAAGCAACCCTGAATGAGATGCTTGTAGGCCACCCTATTTCCATCCGCTAATCCCTGCAGATGAGTGTTCCAGCCTGAACGTCGGCGCATGTTGCTGAACCATCCATTGATATTGGACATAGACATGCCATTTATTCGCTGCAATTCCCTGCGGACTGATAAGGAAGGGAATGGGTGAACCAAGTTCTCGTAGAACCAGGTACGCATCGGACACGACTGGTTTTGATTTTGACTAGGTCGGAGACGGGAATGACCAGAGAAGTCAGAATGGGTACTCCTCTTCAATTCGTTTTGTTCTGTATCGATCAGTAAGAATGTGTCAGCCTGTGTTCTTGATTCTGTAGCTAGTGTGACCCACGATCGTATGTCGCAAGTTTGACTGCGTTCTCGGCTTCTTTGTAGCATTCCTCAAGGAGCATGCCACAATCTAAGACCGTCCTGGCCAGCAGGTTATGATTGTGACTTAATGCATGAATCACCTCTAGATTCTTTGCTTGTAACCTTCCGGAAGTTACATGCGCCTCGATTGTATGCCAATTCTGAGCTAGTTTCTCAGCGACTTCGACGGAATGAAGTGCATCGAGTTGTTGATCAACCATTGTGCGCAGGAGGACGTCTATAGTAGCAGCGTCTGAAGACATTTTGAATCGATTGTTGTGTCCAGGTTCGTGATCCGGAATTGCAATGAAGGGAGATGATTTGTCTGTATCAGCAAGTTTTGATTAATGGGCAAGTGGCCTGCTGCAAAGGGTGATGCGTGAAAGAGTAGTGCGATTGATCCATTGACTCGATAGACTGACAAGTGTTACTATTGTAGCTACTGTTAGAACATTAGAATATATTGAAATCGATAAGGGTAGCAGACCGAGCTAACTAACTACTCTCCACTGTCCTCTGGCTGCTGCGCGAACAAAAGAGGTTTGAACAAAGCGCGTACATATTCGGCAAAGAACAATAAGTACAACAGTACAATAATGACGAGAGCGAGACAATGGTTAGGAACTTCAGTAATTTCAGTAACTAGTAGTACTGTGTAAAGCTAGTAGTAAAGCTAGTAACGATCTCAGAGCTCTCTACAGAATTAGTTGGATTTTAAGACGTGAAATCCTCCGGCCAAAGGTGACCACGCTGAACGCTTATACTGGAGCTACGACATCTTGTGATCATGTCGTCCCAATCGCCGCAAGAACGCCGACAACGCATAGAAGACTGGAAGACCATACGAAATATAGCGGAGAGCTTTTCAGCGATGTCGGTAGAAGTAGGCTCGTACGAACCGGATACCAATGATATACAGTCACATTTACGTTTGTCGTCTCCAGAGGAGGCTCGTGGAGCTTTCCAGGAAATGTTAGGGGACACCCCATTACCGAAGCAATCCCTCGACATCATGTTACGACGGCGTCAGGTTCTATTCAACCAGGTTCAATCCGCATACCTTTCGACATCAAGTCGTACGCAAGATCTGCCAGGATGTAAAGGCCAATCACAAACAGATGGCATCAGGAAGGGTCTGGAGCGATGGTTTCTCGACGCGGAACAGGATATTATGGCCGCCATCATACGTGCTATGGAGGACATCCATCAGGTCAAGTCGAACGTAAGTTTAAGTGTGCCCCCTACTTGTAAACACGTTAGTCCTTGCTTATTTCTTTCCTGGAACCTTGCAGTCTACCGGTCGTCAGAGCGATTCGTCTTCCATCCTAATACAAGCCTTTGCAGCTAATGCCTCTCCCAATGATAAAGAGAGAGAAACTCTAGCTCGAGCGTGTGGCATGAGCTACAAACAGGTTACAACATGGGTCAGCCTAATTTCGGATCGTCATACTTCTTCTAGACCTCAGTTGACAAGTATATGCCCAGTTTCAAAACCGAAGGCAACGAGCTAAGAGCCGAATCTTGCAACAAAACGTAATCGTGCTGTCCAGCTCGCCGAATCCCGAGGGAAATCCGCAACCTACCTTGCCAATTTGCAGGCCTCTACCAAGAAAGAACAAAAAAGCAATCCGCCAGAACGATCACTTCTCGGAGTCAAAGGGGGTTGACAAGCCAAGTGACGCGATGATATCTGAAACGCGAAATACAAGCCTTTTGTTCCGTCCGGAAGCGCAATGTGCGCCTTCATCTGACGCGCTCGTCTTTACTGCCGGACCTAAGTCTTGGCGGATGCCGGGCGAGAAATCGACTACTTCAACCTCACAAGCGGTCTCGATATCGGCCTCTAACCAGAATGTGGGAGTTGACTGTACCCTGCAGCGGAAACATATGCCCTTACCGCCTCTTACTGCGGCCTCCACTTTTTCTCTTGCTTCGAGCACTCCATTTGGGTCACGACCCTTTGCTATTGCGCCTTCGCTGCCACCTCTTACAATTACCCCGAGACTGATGCCTGATGGTGCAGCTCGTGGAGTAACGACTGGAGGACGAAAAATACGATCGTTACCGAAGACGAAGGCAAAGCCAAAGCCAAAGGGTATCGCGATGCCTGCTGAACGATCATCCCTATCGCATGGAGTCCCAACCCTTTCGACCGATCATAGGCTACTCACCTCGCAACCCTTACCAACGAACTCATATACGTCGAACCATGAGCAGTATGTTTTGAGAGTACCGAGCTTGACTAGAAGCGTTTCGTCCGCTTCCAATTCGACCGAGGAGTCAGATGCTAGTTCTGACGACCGGGAAGCGCCTAGCTTTTCCCATGGACCTCAACATAGCAGTCAGGGTATTTCATCATACCCTCATACAGTACTCGTACCCCTAAGCAGAGAACGAGGTACTGCTCAGTGGACAGCGAGTTCGGGAACAGGGTTCGCAACTCCCATGCACTCCAAATGGGAAGCGTCTTCAGGTCATGAGCACGATCGAACACCGACACAGCAACGGTTCAACCAACAAGCAACTTACTCTTCTCCCACGGCCCATTACCAAACAAGTCGTTTCGGATCCTCGACCTATTTGATACCTCAGCGAGATGCCTATCAGCTGATGACGAGCCAGGCTGGATCGCAATTCTGGGTTGCCACCAGCGATTTGGTTCCGACCGCGACCAACCCACCTCAAACCATCCATCGTCACAGTAACGAGCAGGAGCTTAGGGTTGTTTCCAACAGCTTACCAATGATATCTCAAGAAGTCGACGAGACCAAACAGTTTTTAACGTCAGTGACCAGCCAATCGTCCGATAGCACACCTTCACCTTACCTAGAAGGTGGCGGAGAGCTAAACGCGTACATCGTGAATGAAGCTCTTGAGCGATTGTCAAGGGAGACAAGTTTACTACAGGCGGACGGGTATTCTTTCTCGTTTGATGAGATATCCGATTTATCTGGAAAAGAGAACTTGATGGACGTGTTCACGTTGAAGGATATGGAAGCGCTTCTGAGCTTGAGTGCTACCCCTGAGCCGGCTCCGGGACGCAATGTCAGCCCGGGATCAGATATCACCGTCGCATTACCGGGCCTCAGCTCATCGGAATCTTCTCCTAATACGACTCACATAATCACTCCGCAAACCTCCAGTATGGACAAGGGAAAGAACAAGGAAGGATCACCGGATCAAAACCCGGAACAGGTCGCGACAGTCAAAACCGAGTCCGTAAACGAAGACGCATGGGTGACACCTGAGTCTACCACATTGGACAGTTTCTTTACTGGTGCCGAGTGGGAATGGGGGTTGTTGCCGTTCAACATGCCTGGTGTTGATGAGGTGTTCACGTTGTGTACGGAGAGTGTTTAGCGAGTTATGGAAAAGGTGAGCGATTGCCCATGTGAGCGAGCCCAGTCAGGTGATCAGAAGCTGACGAACACTCAGGTGACTTTTGTAGACATATACCCTAACTAGGAGGATAGCCTAAGGTCTTGAACATGTATCCTGCCTGCTCGTACCCTATTGTAAATATACACCTTGTGTGCCGTTCGAATATGCTTGTATCGATGACTGCCGAACCAGATTACGTCAGCATAATTTATGAGTGTTTTCGGGCGAGGTTGGCGCTAAGCGATTTCGAGTCATTGCATCCAGCGAGCGGAAATGATCAAAAGCTCGTTGAGATATGGAATGAGCAATTGAATGTTCAGCCCTTCAAAGTTGAACCTACTCAAAAGACACTTATCTTACAAAATGGCTGAATCTACTTCTGCTGCTACCGCTCCCCTTCCCTCCTCCGCTGGTGGATCTTCCAGCAAGCCCCACCAATCTCTTTGGCTTCGTTGTGAGAAGAAGGAGCACGAGCGACGATCCGCTTTGACCCCCAACACCGCCAAGACCCTCATCGACAATGGATTCGAGATCTTTGTTGAGAAGGACAACATGAGGTGTTTCGCTGATGAGGAGTTCGAGGCGTGAGTCAAATCGCCATCTAGTAAACGGAATGAGTCATACTCATATCAACGCTTATCTCGGACAGCGTCGGGTGTAAGATGGTTCCCAATAACGAGTGGTACCAGGCCCCTCTCGATGTCCCTATCTACGGATTGAAGGAGCTCGAAGAGTCTGAGTGAGTTGGGATCACGGGTATTCGATTGCCCTCTAGTCTAATCGTTGGTGCCCCTCAGTGAGCCCCTCCGTCACACCCACATCTCTTTCGCCCACTGTTACAAGCAGCAAGCTGGATGGAGGGATGTTCTTCGAAGATTCCGTCGAGGAAACGGAACCCTCTATGATCTCGAGTTCTTGGCTGATCCCAAGAGCGGTCGACGAGTAGCTGCTTTCGGTTTCCACGCTGGATTCGCTGGAGCTGCTGCTGGAGCTTTGGCTTTCGCCAAGCAAAAGGAGGATGGTGGAAAGGGAGTTCTTACTGGATTGGAACCATTCGAGAACGAGCAGGGTATGATTGAATACGTTAGGAAGCAGATCCAGAACTTGGGTGAGGGAGGTGTTGGCAACGTCAAGGCTTTGGTTGTCGGTGCCCTCGGACGATGTGGATCTGGAGCTGTTGACTGCTTCAAGAAGATCGGACTCAAGGAGTGAGTGAACAATTTAGTATGGCTTACCGACCTTCTCTGATCGTATTGCGTTATCTAGTGAGAACATTACCAAGTGGGATATCAACGAGACCTCCAAGGGAGGACCTTTCCCTGAGATGCTTGACGGTACTTGAGATCCCTCCTAAAGTCCTCAAGGTCCCGTTATTGATCTACAATGCTCCTTTAGTCGACATCTTCGTCAACTGTATCTACTTGGCCAAGCCTATCCCCAAGTTCTTGACCACCGATTTCATCGCTCAAGCCGGTCCTCAGAGGCGATTGACCGTTGTCGTCGATGTTTCTTGCGAGTGAGTTGTTCTCGATCATGACGATCATAAAGGAATGACGCTAAACGAACGTGGCTGCAGCACCACCAACCCCCACAACCCTATCCCTATCTACCCTGCCGTCAACACCTCCTTCCCCGAGCCCACCGTCGAGGTCGATGTCGGTGAGGGTAACCCCAGGATGACTGTTATCGCTATCGACCATCTTCCTACTTTGGTAAGTTCTGCCCGTCCAATCTTATCCCGTTAGAACCACCCTAATGGCGTTTCGCTCCGTTTGCACAGCTTCCCCGAGAGGCCTCTGAGCAATTCTCCAAGGACCTCATCCCCTCCTTGCTACAACTACCTGAGAGGCAGACTGCCAAGGTCTGGACTAATGCCGAGGACCTCTTCAAGCAGAAGCTTGATGAAGCCGAAGCTGAGGACAAAAAGGAGGGCATTGAGGCTTAAGAAGGCGAGCGATAAGGGTTCAATTGTCAATCTTGCGTGACCATGAAAGGATATACTCAAATACAACAATTCGTCATGTGATACTTTTTCGCCGCACATTTACGCGATGCAACGTCGAGTTTCCTTTGTCACACTACAGCGTTTCGTGTCGATTCAATCTGATCTTTTAGGTATAAGTAGCAAGACTTATGATGTCAAGTCAAGGCAAGCAGTTGTATATCTATCGGTCTAACCACAACGGTTCAGCTACAATCGCTCGTTTTCTATCTCAGTCAAGCAAATCCAACAATGCCATCTAGCATAAACTCTGACAAACCCAGCAGTACGGCTCCGTCGGCCAAGACCGGTAGTACCACCCCGAGTTTCACTACCACATTGGGTAGCGCTCAAGGGTTGAGTACCATTTCCCTCGGCATGTTGGCCAAGCTCGGCCCAAGCTCAGGCCCAAGCCCAAGCCCAAAGAAAAAATGAGGTGATAGACGATTGCAACGACATGTCTCGCAGTATAAAGAGCCAGGAGGCGATCAGATGTATATACGTTGATGACCATGACATACAGGAGATTCGACATTGCTTCAGAATTCCGTCTCCTGGGTAATAGAACTAAGCTTGTATAGCTTGTATAATGTACCGATCTATGCAAGTCTCTTTTAGTGTGGCTTAGTAGCGTTCGAAATTGTAGGTTGTTGCCATTACGAGCACATAGTGACTTGTGACAGCAGAACGGTTGCAACTCTCTTCCGCCAATCTCCCATGTTTCTGCACGAAAACTCATATTCCTTGGCCTGTGAGCCCTTGAGCGTAGTGCATCGGCTCCGGGCGCCAGGAAGTACTCACAATCACGGAAAGTAGACGAAAGTTGTGTACACATCTCCATATTGTAGATGCCCTTGAGCCTGATAGAATAGTCTCGATGCAGACAGCGCTCATGCGCATCCCCAAGCCTATATCATGCTGTTTAGATCTACAAGAGTTCGAAGAAGCTGTTGAATAACTGAGCAATTGCTCGATATCCATATAGCCATGAACGTGCCAGTCTGGTTATTCTCGACCGTCTGTGCGAAGAGCGACTTGAAACTTCCGCTTCTCGGTGTCAATGGACGATTAGAAGAACCGAGTTGCGCTCCTTCGCGACTCTCGTCATTCACATCGATTCCGCGCCTCCTAGCGCCGTCTCGACTATGGCAAAAACGGACCCAGGCGCGCTGGGATGTGACATGGACCTATGTGAAGGATTTGGCTCTCCACGTTTTAGGAGAAGCGCCATTACCGTGTCCGTGCCGTCAGGGGTTCCCGCCGGAGGATGCACAGCAGGGGGGGGGGAAGGGGGTAAATCGATTTCACGCTGGGAGCTCTGATCCATGAATATCGCGAGTCGGGTTGTTATGCTTGTCAGCTCGATCAAGGGGTAGCATAAGCAAGTGATAGGCTCTATTCTCCGAAGACACCTGATGCACCTGATTTGTCTACGTCCTAGTCCTTACTCTGTTTCAGCTGGCTGTTCAATCAAAACTTTCTCGTCCTAGCACCTCATCAATCGACTGCCGACCGTATACGAGCGTCACAGTCACAGCGCTAGAATCGAAAATCAGTCAATCAGGGATTCTCGGTCAGTTGAAACGCATCATTTTGGCTTGGCTTCGAACGATTGGTCAACGAGGGATCCCAGAGAAAGGGCAAAACATCGCCTGTCGGCCTGTCATCCTATCTGTGCTTGTGTTCAGAGTGAAGCTGCGATTCGCTTGTTTTGATCAAAAACGACGATCGGATTCGAGGAACAAAGAACCGAGAATACCGGACAAACGAGACGAGAAACCTTGCGCCGAAACTCAAATCACGCTTGATAGATCTGGCATCGGTACTGACCAAACAACATCCTCTCCTTCTCTCTCTCCTCTTTTTCCTGAATCGGCAACCAACCCTACCAGCAGTCATCCTACCAGTTGGAATCGCCAGTACCTCTCGTTCACACGGTTGACCGCGCTTTTAGACCTCGACTGTGGAGCACGGACCACCTTTACCTTCTTTTGATCGCTTACACCGCCGGACCCCGCTCACGTTTCCATCAAATCGACTTTGACCTTTTTACGACATCAGCTTTCAAGTGATCCGGGCATCGACTGTTTTGCATCGCTCGAAGCTCTCTTTTACACTCTTCATACAACTCTTGTCTATCGATTAGTCAAGAAACGACCAAGCTAGAGTAGTGGCTGCTGCTACGCCAAGCCTTCCAGATCTCTTGCTCTGGTGAGTTATCAGTGTTTTACCGAGAGGGGAAAAGCGACGCTGCCTGCCAAGGGCGGGTCTGTTTCTTTTACCCCGCTGTTTATTCCAAGCTCATACAACTCCGTTCCCCCTTTTCGCTCTCCCTCGACGCGACAGGTAACAAACAACAGTCCCATCAGCCACCGCACGTCCCTTTTCAACTTGAACCACAACATCGCACAACCACCTTTCCCTTTTCAGTAATGCCTTCTCAACCTTCTTACGCTTTCGGGCCAAACAACGCAAACGCTGCAGTCTCCTCCCACTCAGGGAATAACAATAGCAATAACCACAACCCCTTCATCCAACCTCATCACTCGCCAAATCCGCAATCCAGAAGCTTGACGCCAGGTTACGGTGGCAGTGGAGGTGGAAACTCTCCTCTCCTCTCCAGTTACGACAGACGGGATAGCGACTACGACATGTCAGGTAATCAGAATGGTCGATTGTTAGGAGCAGGAGGACAAGCTATGAGCCGACAAGGAAGCGCAGATAGTGGAATGATGGACACTGTAAGTTTCTTGATTAGGCTTTTTTGATCGTGATCGCTGGTTACTGATCAGACATCATCGCCTTGCTACCAATCAGCGTTATTCCCCCAACTCTCCTCACCTCTCTCCATCCGCTCAACCTCTGTTTCGATCCGCTTCCCCTACCGCTTCTTCTTCAGATTCTCATTCTCCCTACACCCCTGCTGCTATGCACAGGGCCCCGGGTCTCCACGATAGCGTCAACTCCAAGGGAGGATACGGACGTGGTGTAGCTGGAGCTGTAGGAGCTACTGCCTTTGGCGAGAAGGGTTGGAGCGCTAGCAAGAATGGATCAGGCAATTTAGCACCCAGCATCAGCGACAAGTTTTCTCTTTCTCCCGATCCTGCTTCCTGGGGTGGGAACGTCGCTCTTAACCATCCCGAACCGGATGACTATCTGCACAACCCTGACCCCAAGAGAGACAGAAAGAACGATCGTGGTGGAACCATCTTCACCATTCGTGGATTGGAGAATGTTGGATGCATCCTTATCCTCGTCCTCGCACTCATCACTCTTTTCGGGGGTTACCCTCTCATCACCTACTTCACCCGAGATCCACCCAGCAACTTGGGCGGTTACAACCTTGGAGGAATCAACGCTACCGGCCAGGTAGCGACGAGGATGGGCAACTTCAACCTGATCGACGAGGATACACCTTCCACCGCTTACACTTGGAAGAGTATGATGACTGGGGAGAGTTGGGACCTCGTTTTCAGTGACGAATTCAACACTCCCGATCGAACGTTCTGGCCAGGTGATGATCCATTCTGGGAGGCTGAAGACTTGCACTATTGGGGAACCAACAACTTGGAGTGGTGAGTAATCTCCCCTGAGAAAGCATGAAGCTCCAGCACTGTGACTAACAATACATCGAATTCAAAGGTACGATCCTCGTGCCATTGTTACAGAAGGCGGTAACCTCAAGATCACATTGGATAAGATCCCTAACCATGACCTCAACTACACTGGAGGTATCATGAGCACCTGGAACAAGTTCTGCTTCCGTGGTGGATACGTCGAGAGTAAGTCCTGAAAAAGTAATTGATCAGATTTCGGTCTCACTAAGCCTATTCCGCCTTACCCTTGACAGCCAGCGTTTCTCTTCCAGGACGAAGCGATGTTTACGGGTAAGTATCGAAACTTCATCGAAAAAGGAATCTAAAGCTGACCATTTGTCGTACAATACACAGACTTTGGCCTGCCGTCTGGACCATGGGCAACCTAGGAAGGATGGGATACGGAGGAACCTTGGACGGCATGTGGCCATACACTTATGACTCGTGCGACGTAGGAACGCTTCCTAACCAGACTCGTAACGGTATGCAGAATTCTACAGAAGTTGACCTCATGAAGCTCATTTAGCTCATCCCGCACATGACAGGTCTGCCTGAAGCCGCGACTACCACTGGTCCTGAGTGGTCGCCCTTCAACGGAACTTTGTCTTATCTTACTGGTCAAAGGTTATCAGCTTGTACCTGTCCGGATGATCCAACTCACCCAGGACCAAAACGTACCGATGGGACATTTGTCGGTCGTGCTGCCCCGGAAATCGATATTATTGAGGCGCAGGTGAGTTTCCTTGCACCAGCGATGAGTGTTTGGTTTGTTACTCATAAAGACTTGTGAATTAGGTTGAGCATGCCCAATTGAGGGGAGAGGTATCCCAATCCGCTCAGTGGGCGCCTTTCAACCCGTACTACCGATTCCAGAATGTTACTGGTGTTGATTGGGATCTCATGGATCCCGATGTCACCAAGATCAATTCGTATTCTGGAGGTGTATATCAGCAGGCTACGTCAGGAGTCTCTTATACTGACCAGGAGTGCTAGTAAGCCAAGCGCAAAGCTACAGATAGTGGGCAGATACTAAGGCGCGATAATCGGCTTCATAGTACCGGAAAGGGCATGGGAGGTTGTTTCTCCATCTATGGTTTCGAGTACGCTCTGGGAGAGTAAGCAAATATTGCCCTGGATCATCATCGAAAACGGCAGCTAATCGTATCGACCCGTTACAGCGACGGTTACGTTTGGTGGGTGAACGATGGAAAGCCCGCTTGGTGGATCAAGGCCTCCGCCATGAGCCCGGACGCCGATGCGCAAGTAGGACAACGTCCGATCCCTTATGAACCAATGTACTTGATCATCAATCTGGGTATCTCCGAAAATTTCGGAGAGATCGAGTAAGTCTGCCGGTTACTAGAAAGGTCGAAAACCGATGGCTGATACTGCTGGAATCTACAGCTATGCGGGTCTAGAAGAGTTGTGGCCTGTCCATCTGCTCGTGGACTACATTCGTGTCTACCAAGACCCTAAAGTCAAAGATTTGGGTTGTGACCCAGCAGATATGCCGACTGCATCCTATATCGAGATGTACAAGGAAGCTTATACGTCAGTCGCCTTGCCGATATTCGTGTTTCGGTCGAGCCTGGACTGACATCTCGTATTTCAAATAGGAATCCCAACATCACCACCTTCGATCAGATCCCAAGCGTGCATCCACCAAGACCCAAAAACAGACTGGTTGTGCGTATCTGTTGACATTATAAGATTGAACCATACCATTGACAACCAATTATACAATTATACAGGACACCTGCTAAGGGAACCATTGTGCCGACTACAACCAGTCTACTTGGACCCTGTCATTTCCAGACGCACTTTATACCCGCGCCAACACGTCGCGTCTGCGAACGGTCATCCGTCTGAATCGCATGGCTTCACTTATTGCGACATGACTGCGTCTTTGTAGGTATCCTAGACTTATCCCCACTACTGTAGCATTGCGCATACGATGGCATCGTTAGAAATTTTGGTTCACTTCGCAGATAGATCTACTTACGATCATTCATTGCTCCAAAAACACAAGGCTCATACTGTCCCTTCTATCTGTTCCTCCTCCTCTTCCTCTACTTCTTCTTCTAGCTCTACCCGCTCCTCATCCTCTTCCACCGGCTCTCTTTCTACTTGCGAGTCTTCGCTACGTCTCGATCGAGAATCGCTTGTCGACCGATGGGGAGCTGTATCAGCGGCTGCCACCACTGACGACGATCGCGAACTGCCGTCCCCAGAGTGGCCGTCTTCAGATACAGGAAGACGTTGCTTTTGACGGTTTTTGTTGACCGTGGAGAGCGCTTTCTTCCGAGCTGCATCATAGGCCTCACGCGAGGGATGACCGTTAGGAAGGTAGTGACGTGCCATGCCGATCACAGATCGACCCTCGCTGACCCTTTGTTTAACGAGATCGCGCATCTTGTCGCGCACTTGCTGACTATTGAAATCAGGGAAATGATCAGAGTGATATCGCTTGTAGACATATGCAGTCGGCTGATTTGGTGTATCAAGAGGAACCTTTTGGACCTCTCGGTACAGAAACAAAGCTTGAATCCGAGCCCATCGGGCTTTACTACCTTTGACTGCATATTGATATCCGCTGGGCGAAGCCTTAGTGTTAGCTTGGTTTTTGACGAGAGTGCTGCAATCCCGGTATCCTTCGTCTACTTTGAGCGGCTTTCCTCGTTCGTTGTGTAATGGCAAGCCATCTGCGTCGAAGAGATACTCATCTCCC
Source organism: Filobasidium wieringae (assembly GCA_001600055.1). Lineage (NCBI taxonomy): Eukaryota > Fungi > Basidiomycota > Tremellomycetes > Filobasidiales > Filobasidiaceae > Filobasidium > Filobasidium wieringae. The sequence goes on from BCIV01000005.1 coordinate 660,980, forward strand.
CGGTCCAAACGAAAGTCTATGTCTGATTTCCTGACTCTCGATTGCACCTCGCTAGATTGTCGCGAGCGAGTCTCAACAGCTGATGGTCGGGCTACATCTCCATCTGGCTGATGTGCATAATGACCGACATTATGATCTCGAGTCCGGGGACGAGTACGGACCCGATGAGCTTCAATGCTGTCATCTGAAGACCGCCTTGATTCTGATAGCTGAATCGGGTCTTCCAAACCAGGTAAACTCTCCTCGTTTGATCCGGGAGAGCTTGCCCGATTGGTAGGATTTTGAGACACCTGTCTTTGGCTTTCCCAGTCCACGCGTTCCCTGGAGCCGAGTAGGAATCTGTAGAATTGGTGTCAGTTCATCTGAAGATCTCAAAGCGAGTTCGCTTCACCTTTTGACATTGTTTGGTTTTGTTATACTGATAATGGAAGTATCGCAAGTTACTATTCGGAACGCGATCGAGACCCACGGGGACCTACGGTACGGTTCCGTTTCTCGCTATAGCCTGGGCTATCGTCATCACACCCTGGCCTTGCCGAGGAACATCCTGTGTCTCGGGTTCGTCGAGCGATGCTCTTGCAGCCTCGTCTGGGAAGCCATCAGGATAGCGAGCCGCCATGTACTCGGTCACCTCGTCTATCATGAGTGGAGCTCCGATGGATCTGTAACAAGGGAATTCTCGACCTCTAGTCTTCGGATATGAAACAAGCACGAGCTTTTCGAAGCTTACTCGTCTATTGTTTGCGTTTGCTCTCGTTGGAGGGTCTCGCTGCTCTGCTCCGGCGACGTTGACTCTTGTTCATCGAGAGTTCCGTCGAGGGCAAGGTCTTTCTCACTAAGGGTCCCTTTTTCCACGACTTCGTCGTCGGAATCGACTTCCACGTCAGACCCCGACAATCGTGCTACAAGAGTAGGAAGGGATGGAAGGACGCCATTCTTCACGGCACAGTTTAGGTCATACCAAAACGCTTTGGTCATGATATCAGTCTTGACTTACAGCGATATCTAATTGTGTTTGATCGTCGAAATCGCGATTGGTTAACGCTGCTTCTACATAGTTCAACATCTCTTCCCTGAAATCCTCATATGTCAGTTCTTGACGAGCGATTTCAAGCGTTGCTAGACGTTGCAGCTGTGGTGAACATTCCTCAGCTTAGTCCGCGAACAGGCTCTTATATGTGTTGTACCTTTTTACGCTGCATTGTAGCCATCTCAACCCAGACATTCGTGGCGATAGTCTTCTCACTCAAATCATCGAGGTCGTGCAGGTCTTCCCATCCTTGTAGCCTTTCCAACGCGTTTGGCGAGAGTATAACTTCAACGACTGGGTTGAGAGTACCATTTTCCTGTAATTGAGCTCCTCGCTCCTCTAATCTGTGCAGAATGATCTACACCGGAGTTAATTAGGGTCGTGAAACGTGTGATATTAGAAATCTGCTTACTTGTGTAGCAAGATCAATCAGTAGTTGTATGGCATCGCGATCGGTCCAGGGTTTTACGGTACACAATCTGAGAAGCATCTCCCACGCTTGATCTAGAGCGGTAGCAGCGGTATTGGTCTCGCTTGGGAGATCCAGACTGTCTGCTGCATCTTCGGGGCTGTCGATGATGCGTACGAGTCCAGCAACGTTAGCCAATACCAGCGAACGGTCTAAAGAAGGTGCCATAGCGAAGGGATCGAAATCTTTGAACTGAGTCAAGACCTCTCTGTTCAAGAAATAGGTGTATCTTTCGTTGGTGAATAAAGATCCCCTCGAGGCTTCAGTCCAAGGTAAATATCAGTACGAGTAGAGCGGTGTGGCTGAGATGATCTTACCTTCCCAACTCTTCCATTTGGCAGCCATAGTCATCTGAACACTCCCGAGTGACTCTTCGTCTCGGTCGAAAACACCTCGAAGCACAATACTAGAATCGTCGAACAGGCGGACCGCCCTCTGTTCTATAGTCAACGATCTAAGTAGTCCAGTGCCCGTGCGTGACCGTCGATACGTTCCATCTCGGAGACCGGCGACAAGCGACCTTCGTATTTCCAAACTCTTTTGAGAAGGAGGAACAATCTCGTGTTGTACATTTCGAGCTACTTGTGTTGCCCCTCGAACTATATGTAACGGCTCATCCTCTTCTTGCTCCTCTAGGATATTTCCTTCTTCAATAATCTGTTTCATATTTTCTGCTCGGGAGCGTAGTTTTGTACGTTGGACTGCATTAGAAGAACTGGTATTATGGATTACAGCTACGGCACCTCGGGATGCTGATCTGGTGCGCTGTCGGCGACCATCTTCTTCTTCTGAATCGTCTTTGCGTTTTCTGGTTCCTTCGGCTGACAATGCTCTTGAAGCTGAGCGAGTCGCTCGCATCGCTACCATCTAAGTGGAGATCAAAGATTTGCTCGAGAGCCTGCAGTAAGCTAGATATTGCAAGCCAACGCTTGATGGGAATAGCAGAGACATGAGAAACAATCAGAAAGAAGTGCACTCCGTATAGCGTAGATGCTGCCATTCTCATCGCCCAAAGCGGAAGCAACGCGATTTGTTTGTTCAAGTAAGGTCTACGCGTCGACAAGCGTTCCGTATGGTATCTCTCTTCCATAGCACATTCATGTACAACTCATGCTAGCTTAAGCCCTCGCAGTAGTGGGGATGACAGGGTCCATTTTGCTGACTTCGGGATGAACTCCCTTCTTTTCAGCCTTCTTGGCCTGGAGAGCGCATAACGCAGCTGTGGTTCGATTGTTTAGGATCAGTCTGACGTGCTTGCTACGTGGCAACCAGGATATAGCTTACCTCCAACACCGCTTCCATCCTTGGCCAAACCGATGACGACCCGTTTCTCGCCCTCTTCGCCCAGCACATCTCTCAGTGCTACGCGTACTCTCTCCTCGAAAAATGGCAAGAATTCGGCGACACTGCCATCAACACCGATATCGATAGGTCCAGATTTGTCCAACGCCTTAGTGTGCTTGATCACGGCAGCAATGGCACACGCTGCAAGAGTGGAAGCACGGGAAGCAACGGCTCGAGAAGCCCATTGTACCAGTTCAACATCCCGGTCAGTGATGTTTTGCTGAACATTCAATTCCTTGGCAATCACATCCCGGACTTCGCTGGAAGATTTCGCACCTTCCACCGCCGATACAAATGCGGCATCGAAGCCATAGTGCGTGTTGAGGATCTGGGTAGAGTGGCCGTCAAATAGTAACGAATTATCGATAAGATAAAGAAGGATGTTTCGGACGATTTCACCGAGATCTTCATAAGATGAAGAGTCAGCATAGTAACAAGGCGTGAGATCAATCATACTCACACATCCCAGACACCATCTTCTCGAAGGCTTGTTTGCGACTGTGACGATAATAATTAGATCAGTCGCTGAATTTCTCACCTTTTAGAGCTCTAAGCCCATTTGTGGTAGACTTACGGATTGATACTTTCTCGGTCAAGCTTGTTGTCAAACATCGAGACTGGCAGATATTGTCGCTGTTACAGATATGAGTGATTCATTCAGCTACTATATCCGAGAGATTTTTTCTCCTACCAACCTTATTGTCAATCGCACCCCATTCGGTGTTGACGACCATAAACTCTCCACCGTCTCGTCCACCCTTCTGACTCTCCTGTATGGCTGATTCGCCCAGCTTGGTGATAGTATCTACTCGATCAATGTATGCTCCATTGGTTCCAGTCCCAAAGATAGCACCGACAAGTGCGGGTCCAGATTGGTACGAGCGAGAGAGAAGGGTTCCAACGGTGTCGTTGACTAAAGCGGAACATTTAACGTGGATGTGTTTTCGGTCGAGGGCGTCCTGAAGAAGCTTGACAACGTCGTGACCGATAGCGTTCTTTGCAGCGAATCCTTTAGTCCAGGTGAGAAGGGTTCCCTTATCTAAAGCGGTTTGCTCGACAGGGAAACTATGGCCGCAAAGTATTCAGCACAAGCACTAGAGCGCCATAGCTAAGACCTTCTGTGCTCAATAACTCACCTAAAGGTGAAGCCAAGATGAATCGCTTCGGTTTCGGGGATCTCAGAGCCAATCTCTGTAAGGAAAGAGTCGACCGAGTCGGCAATATAGTCTGAAGGAACCAACGATAGGTCAGCGACGTTTTGAGCTCTCAAAGGGATAAACTCCGTACTGAAGAGGATCCTAGCTTCGCCCTGTTTGAGCTCCTCCGAGACCTTGTATTTACGCTGTTTGACACTAAACTTGTGGTCCCCTTCGAGCTTGATCTCGCAAACACGCCTTAAGATGAAGAAATAAGTCAGCCCAGATCATCGGGCTCAGGGATCTAGAAACAATATTTACAGGTTGGTTCCACCGAGATCAAGAGCCAAGAAAGTGCTACGTGACAGATTGACCAATTGAGTACAACCCGGTTTAGCAGACATATCATGAAACCCTTACCCTTTCTCTGAGCCATCTGGTACGTTCAAGCAATAACTTGGTATCATGGCTGTGTCTTTACCGAAGTTTTGGAGTCCCTCTTGGAACTCAGTACAGAATCCTTCTACGATAGTCTCTAATTTTTGCTTGTTGAGGTAGAAAAATTTCTCAATAGCTGTTACCTCAGCAGGTAATTCAGGTCCATTATTGCGAGGGGTCGGTGCCATCTTGTACGATCAAGTTCTGATTGTCTTCGAAGCGTTTTTGAAGGTCAAGTTTTGAATTACTGCAAATACGAAACGACTATAGGTATTATTGGTTTTCATTCACCAGGAACTGAAAGGAGAAGACGAGCGGTAAAGTTGATATCGACTCGTTGAAGGGGACTCACCTTGCCCATTATTGATCTCCCTCTGTCTGCGGGTACGTGGGCAAAGCAAAACCGCGGATCACACCCAAATGATCACGTGCCGGGATCAATGCCAGCATCAGCCTAACCGAAGTTGACGTCACGAGTGCGTTAGCCGCAAATCGGTCTTGAAACACGAACTCGAAAAGACACGAATGTGATGTTCAAGAGTTTGGCTTTGATGGACTTTAAAACACCCACTGACTTGAAATGGATTCGTTTGGCTTGATATTGTCAGATCTAGAAAAATACCACATTCGAAGCTTGCTACAATGGCGTCGGGGCCCCCCAAGCAGTAAGCTCAGCCGGGTCGGATCGCTTTTATCAACGATTCTCGCGAAGGCTTCTGCACGTAGGAGTACCTTTGTACATTGATATAGTCTTACCAGACAAACTTAGACGGTAAAGATACGTTTCCATCATGGTGATCTGCGTCATAACCGCCCACGTCAGAGTACATGCCAAGCGAGCTTCAGGGCCGACTCGAACAAAGTTTAGAGGCGCGCGTGGCTTGTAAGACCACGCGTTTCAGATAGGCTTCACGCTACCAGCAGACTCTTCCGGTCCGGTAAACGTTGTGTTGGGCAAATAAGCTTTGGTGTTTCGTCAACTTTGGTCGTACTCTGCGATAGCTCACAGATAGTTGTAGTCGAAACAAATCCCTCATCCGTACTCATCTTGAACCCACGACGCATAGGCTTTTTCTGTGCCGCGGCTTCTTACGCTTCTCGACACAAACTACGGCTTGAATGGTGGACTGGATTATCGCGATAGGATATAAGATCATTTCGTTCGGGTGGAGATCAATAAGAGTGTAAAGGATTGACCAAGTATCCAATCTAGAAATCAATTGCCATGAACGAAGTTCTACCTCAAGCGATCGCGGTGCTTTCGCACGTAATTCTACTACTATCCGTCATCTTGACAAGCATCTTGTCACTCTGGATTCAACGTCGAGTGAGACTTGCCGCTGCCAAGTCGCCATTCGATTACACATCATCCTATTTGCCTATATCGGAAGGACCCCAGGCCTTTAGAAGACATTCGGAAGCGCCAGTGACCAAACGAAAATTACCAGTAGTTAAGCGATCTCTGAGCTTGAGTTCGGGTATCAAACAATGTGTCGAGACTTCGTCGAACGCTTCTTCGAGCTTGTCAACCAAATCTCGACAAAACTCGACCAGGATATTGAGATCTTATAGCTTCTCACCATCGTACGATTCTAGTGCAGAGATCGACCCTTTCTTCTCTTCATCGGAAGTCTCGCCTCCTCAACCGGACAGCAAGCTCGACTACTGGATCAGCGATGGACAGACGCCCAACAGCCCTACTGGATCTCTTCTTGATGATTACGACAAAGGTGTTTGGCTGCCTGCCGCCAGTGAAATCCTGACAGGGAGAGCAGTGTCTGGAAGACGGTCCTTATGCTTTCTTTTGTTACTACGGGCTGCAATAGGGCTGCCGGCCCTGCTGCAATCGTGGAAGCCCAATACGATGTCAGTGAGTAATACAATATGATAACTCTAAGAACCTCTGATCTGTGCTGATGGAAACTCATAGGTCTCACATGCGTTTTTGCTCAACTTCGACCTGTTGATCGCAGACACGGTGATAGCGTCGCTTGTAAGTGGCAAAATATATCTATTGGGTTGTTCTATATCACTCAGCAATTGTGAAATACAGCTGGCTGTCGCGCCCCTGCTCATTTTCGTCGTGAATCTATCCTTGCGCTTACCTGAAGCTTGGGAACATCACATATATCACACGAATATGATGTGAGTTGCAGTCTAGCCATCTGATGAAAAGTAGATAGTCAGGAGCTGATCATCAACCTGCACGCAGTCTTGCAATCACCCCAATACTGGCTACCCTTCAGCTTCCACCCTCTGATAGCATGGCAATCTATCGGTTAGCCGGCCCGGTACTATCGGCCGTGATATTCCTAATAGCTCGCGAACAAGCCCTGGCAACGTATTGGGCACCCTTGACAGCCAGACAGAGGGAATTCAGAGGGTTGTAATCTTGAGATGTTGTACAATAAGAAGCCGCATGAAATTCATTAACACGAGAGAACCTGCTTCTATTGCATGTGGATATCGCCGTCTCCATCGCTAGCAGCAGGTGCATTGGCACCAGTGTTCTCCGAACCAGCCGTGCTGTCTTGCGCTTGGATGCCTGTCTCTACAGCCATAGCACCGGTATTCGCGCCCCCCGAGTTATCAGCATCGTCTCCTCCGTTGGTGCCTTGCCTACGTCTCATCTCTGCCAGATAAGGTTCTACAGCTTCATCGTCCAGAGTTCTGAAGCTGGACTTCTTGCCGTTGGGGGCGATTCCAACAATCCCTATAGAAGTGTTCTGCAACGTCAAAGCCTTATCCTGCTGCAAGGTGTCACGCAAAGCATTCAGTCCATGCTGAATGAGATCTTGTAGAGAACCTGTCAAGATCAGGATTTTAATGTAAGTAGAACACAGTCGTTTCCTTGAAAAGTCGGCTTACAGTCCTCAAACTCGGCATGGTGATCCTCTAAATATGTCTTGGCGCTCTGGCTTCGAGCTCCGATCGAGTGCGCGTGATATTCGTAAAACACACCCGTGGGTGAGAACTCGAAAAGATGAGGTCCGGTTTCCTTCAAGTCCGGAAAAAGTCAGTCAAGATACCGTCAGGCAATTCTCAAATGGACATACATCTTGTCCGATCACTAAGAAGCCAACTCCGTAAGGCCTTTTGCCGTAGTACTGGGTGTTGGTTTGGGCTCGATCCGCTATGCTCTGTACAATCCTTCCCACGGGGATAGGACGAGCGTACAACATCTTAGATTGCATGGCCTTCTGGCGCATAAAATTGCTGTATATCCAAAGCGGAGTTCAATTGACGATAACTGTGGGATTTGAAGGTGTCTCCCACCTCAGAACACGGGCATCGCTGGTAAGTCCTGCAATCGCGACACCGATGTGATCGTCGATCCTGATCATCTTCTTTTGATACGAGGCTAGCTCTCCAGTAGAACGCTACACCCGGACATGCCTTTAGACTTCCTCGCCAGGCATATCAATCACATGGTATGACGAACCTTGAGTGTGAGAAGGATTGCATGAGTCTTGGATCTCAAGCCAACAGCTGCAGATCCCTGTTTTACGGCCTCTTGAGCATATTCGACCTGGGACGTTGTGAGAAGGTAAGGTTGGAAATCCCGGAATTTGACAACGAGTATGTATGTACCTGATGCAAACGACCTTGTGGACTCTGTAGCATACCAAACAATTGCATCAGATGGCTTTCCGACCCTTGAGAATATGATATTACTCACAAAGGTGGTGTTATCAGAGTCATAAGAGTTTCTGAACTGTTCCCCAGCCAACTGTGAGCGTCTAGTCATCTCGCTAAATTGCGTGTATCAACTCACCATTCTGATTGATCGAGTTTCCTTCTCTGATTTTAGAGTTGTAACGACAGTCAGATAACGACTATATACTTGCGTAACTTCGTTGATAGGGAATTTAGGGAATGCTAGCAACCAGCAATTGATAGATCAGAGATCAGGGCGACTCGTCAGCGGAAACGGCTTACGTGATCCAACCAGCACGGCTCCGGTTCGAGTATATGCGGATCCAAAATAATTCGTGCATATTCAGAATCCAAGCTTTTGAAATATGGCTAGTATATCGGTAATTTCGGCAATTGGTACGAACCGCTGAACTTAGCATAGTCATCACCGCTCACCCTCAAACCTATCTTCAGGGTCTACAATCCTTGCAAAATGCGGCCTCTTACAGAAGAAGAAACCAAAGCTGTGTTCGAAAGTGAGTAGCTCAGCTATCTTCGATCATGGCTCAACTCACAGGGTACTGTTTCATCGACTACAGAGCTTGCCAACTACATCGTAAATACATTCGAATCTGTCGAAGGAAGAAACGACCGCTGATGTAGATGTTATGTGATAGGGAAAGAATTTGGTGCACTTGATAGACCGACCGGACGAAGATGCTTTCTGTTTCCGATTACACAAGGATCGGTACGACTCTATGTTATGTTGCTCCTGACCATGCGTACGGAACTCATAAGTCTTCAATCGATTAGTGTTTATTATCTTCCCGTGAAAACAATGCACCTTGCCGTATCGATTTCCCGACCCAACTTGATCGCGCTCGGAACATGCTTTGGAAAATTCAGCAAGAGCGGGAAATTCAAGTTACAAATCGGGTGTCTGGATTACCTAGCTCAATATGCAAAGTACAAGGTGGGTCTATCCACCTAGCCTATCTATCGGGTATGCGGATGTTGACAAGGTGAAAGGTACTGCTATAGGTTTGGATCAAGCCTGCAGGGGAACTACCATTCCTGTATGGTAATCACGTTGTCAAGGCACATCTAGGAAGGATAACAGAGGACACGCCCGAGCACCAAGGTGTAGTGGTTTTCAGCATGTCTGATACTCCATTAGTGAGTCTAGCCTGCTTGCGAGATGACGAAAATGTTCTGCCTCACTGACGTTGTGATCACAGGGCTTCGGTGTGACGGCACGTTCGACCATCGATACCAGGAAATTGGATCCTACCGGAATCATTGTATTCCATCAAGCGTAAGTAATCTACCTCACCTCTTCTGTCTCTTGAATGAAAAGCTCACGCCATAGCCTTGCAGAGATGTTGGAGAATATCTGAGAGACGAGGTATGTGCCGACGGCAAATTAAAGCTTGCCAGTACTTATATTCGACTGAATTTATAGGATACCATGTTCTAAGTCAGGGCCGTCCCTTCAGTGATGGTTCTTAAAGCAGTGTCACTCTTGTTGATGTATATTTTGATGCATTTGTATACCAATACGATCATGTCGATCATACCACACTCGCACCCTTGACATGCTTGACATGCTTGATATAGCTTTCAGATCTTCAGATCCTTCCATCTTTGCTTCCGCACGCATTTTGGATAACCTCGGCAATCTCGCGCCCAACATTTTGTAATCTCTAGTCGCTTCTCGCCTACCAGCTGATCGTCACGCAGGCAGATATCAAACGCTTCGTTGACCGTTGAGAGGTCATTCAGGAGAAAGAGGAACCAAGTACAAGACACTATGTCAACAGGTGAGATTCGAACCCTGCGATACACCATAGCCAAGCTCAAATCTTTAGGAACAGGACGGCAAACACTTGCTCAACAGCTTAAGGCATTGCATGAGAACACGGTTCCGACATGTAAGCCAGAATTTACTCCAGAATCGACTCCCTTCTTGACAAAGTTCTACATCAGCCGAGGCGGATCCGGAAAACGCTTATTCCTCACTGTCTGCATTCCAATCGGGAGAAGCTGACCTTGGAAGGGAGCATTATGCGGCAGATGCGTAAGAGACAAGCACTTGGGCTACATCGTGATGACGCTGCTGCATCCTGACATCCATTTGGTCTTTATAGCAAGTCGCGCATCAGAGATACAGCTGCGACGACTTTGGATGACTTGGCGCAGAAATATTCCGGTTCCACGACTACCCCGAAACAACAGAAGATATTCGATGACGATCCTAGTGATGATGAGGACCCTACCCAGATGGGGCAATCTCGGGGCGAATATGATTATTTCGGAGAGTCGAGTGGGGGAGAGGAGAGCTTCGCTGACGAGCAAGAAGACGATGACGAGGTCGAGGATCAAACTGAGGCATCAGATGAAGATGAGGGAGATCTAGAGGAAGGAGATGACAGCGAACGAGAACAGGATGCTCCGCCAGTAGTCTTCCGGCCCAACGTGGCAGCAATGTCCAGAACACACACCAGGATCGATGGCGAATCTCTTAAACAAACTCTGGATCCCATGGCAGCATTGAAGACCGCTAAAGCCAAAGACGTCGAGAAAGGTAACGCTATTCAGAAACAGCAGGTAGGCGGAATAAGGATGTTTGCATATCGCAAACCGGCTTTCGCTAACCAGAACTTTGGACAGAAAACTTTCGATGAGCTACTCACCGCTCGAATTACCCTACAAAAGGCCTGGGCCTCAGGCTCCAGAATCCCGGTGCGAAAACGGAAGGTTGATATCGTAAGTTCTGAGATGGCAAATGGATACAATCGATGCTCAGCGCGCAGTGCGTCATAGTTGCAAGATCAGGACCTTCTCGACAAATGCTATGAATGTGTAGACTCCCTTGGCAAATTGTCCGATCAGCTGTATCAACTGAGACAGGTAAGTGACACTGGCTTTTTGATCACCTGAGTCAGCTTACTGATAGAACGCTTAATACGACAGGTTGTCAGTCTGAAACCATGTTTTAAACGTCAGAAGATCGAAAATCGGACATACCGAAAACCTGAGTATTGGACTGAATCAGCAGCTGATGCCTTACGCCTCATCGACGAGTAAGTCCAACATTCATTAGATTAGATCAGTCCGAAAGTCCTGCTTATTTTCGCAACTCGCCAGCTCGCACGATTATCTTATAGCGACGTTAGACAAGTGGTCCTCCAAGATCCAGGTCGCTACCGCTCAACAGGCAAGTTTAGGGAAACAGACTACCAAGTTCTCCGCTGGAACTCAGATGGGAGTTCTCGAAGCAATAGAAAACGGGCTTAGCAACAAGGTCAACCAGACGCATCATCCTTATTATAGTGACGAGCTGATGTCTTTATGGCTGCAGGCACGAAGTGAAGACGTGTGGCAGGATGAAGATCCCGCTTACAAAATGCTGTTAAGAGAGGTGATCGAATCTCGGTCAGGTTCTGCCATGGGTCAGTTGCCTGTGCAAAACGGATCAATTTCGGAAACCGTTGTATTCACGACCGACCTTTCAAATAGCTGCCACACCCATGCAAAGCGAGAAGAAGAAGCGGAGAGACGCAGAGCGAGGTGCTAGTAAAGGACGAAAGCTCAGGTTAGCCATCGATATTTCTACACGGGGCTTTGCAATCTCATCTCATTTCGCTCTTCTCTTGGTAGGTACACTGTTCACGAGAAAGCGCAGAACTTTGTAGTACCGGTCCCTCTCGCGGGTGGTTGGCACGAGGAGCAGATCGATGAACTATTCTCCAGCTTATTGGGCGGCGCGGGTGCAGCAGGAGCTGGTGCTGATAGGGATGACGGGATGGTCATGGGGACAGAGATGGGGGGATTGGATTCCGGAGCTGTATCGCTTTCTGGACTAAAGGTCTTCTGATGATAGCCGATGGCATGTGTATCCTAACGTCGAAAAAGCATAGTGACCGATATACGGTCCACCCTAATCCCGCTATAACCAGCTTGTCGTCATACAATTGTTACCGTTTGGGCAACCTTTCTCAAGAGCGATTCGTTTCTGCAAAATCGTCACCTGAAGACGCAAGTAGGGTTCGGTTGGGCGATTTGATGTAGCTCCTCCAATTCATCGCATAGAAAGGACGGAATCACGCGTGCTTTCAACTGGCGTTCTTATCTGGACGTCTTCTCCGAGATATCGCACTTTGAATCGGTTTTCGATCTAGACTCTCCGTGTCATACATGCGCCTGCAAGCTCTACAAGGTCCCAGTGAATGCCGTTTGACGGACGGATTGAATGCAAGCTGGCGATGATGATCCGTATACTTTGTTTGTAGGCCTGATCTCCCTAGATAGAGCGACGTGTGCCATGTAGTGTACACGTTGAATCTGGACAGCTTATAAGTTATAGGATCCGGCTCTACTACATCAGCGCGCGTGTAGGCAGGATGGTTGCCAATAACAATAGTTTCATGTCTCTACATCGTCAGATCTCTCATAAGTTAGGATTACTCAGGTGATCTTACGCATTGCGCTAACGGGCCACTTATCAGAGCTCGAACAGATCATACCCGGGTTGTTCGACTTTACATTGGACGTTAGTAGATTGCATGGTTGATCCTTCTCGTAGGCTTGGATGTAAAAAATCATTGATAATTCACGCGCTTCAGGCGGGCAGTCGGATGACGCTACACGTTTCACACATTTCAATCCAAGAAAAGTATGGAGTTATGCAGGTATCGCCTCTATAGAAATGCTGTAAGGCAGCCACGTTGACTGTGTTTAGCGTGAATGATGCTGCTTTGAGACCTAATCAGCAGCCATGTAACCATTTTGACCGTCAAGTCTAGGGTCAGTTCGAGGTACCCTAGGCTCTGTGATTCGTTACGGCTCTGATGCTAGTACGCGTTATGACCAAGTCTTCAGATTATCCCAATCAGCATAATATCTCTGCCACTAGAATCCCAATAAGTTCTCGCCCGGACGGCTCGTTCCCATGCCGAATGAAACAATTCGGGGCAGCTTGGATCGACAGAGCGACAAAGTGAGAGGCTCTGCCTGTATAGCCGAGGTTTGATGGCTCTACCAGCTCTGACCATTGTCCGGACGACACAGAGCTATAGGCTGGCAGTTCACTGCGAAACGTCGATTGACGGGCGGCGAAATTACCTAATAAGCGGGGGATCGGTGTTGTGCTGGAACGGCGTTCGGAACATCGTCGGCGTTCAGTCGCATTGGCTCAGCTACAAATACTGCAGTAGCCCGATCAGGGCTTCAAACGCTCAACTTGATTCTCTTGTTTCCATCTTAACCTCCTCCATCACTTCTTTATACCCCGTACATACACAATACACAATGCAGGCTGTTAAGACCCTCTTAACCGGCGATAAGACTGCGGATAATACCGACTTTGATGTCGAAGCCGTTCTCAGTACCCTCACTATGGCCGAAAAGATATCGCTCCTGGGAGGAAAGGTAAGCCTTGACTAGTTTGATGGTCTGTCATACTGGGCGTTTAATCCTTTTGCGTCTTCATCTATCAGGATTTTTGGCACACCGTCGATATCCCTGAGAAGGGTATCCCTTCCGTCCGAGTGTCTGATGGACCCAACGGAGTTCGAGGTATCCAATTCTTCAACGGGACTCCCTCGAACTGCTTCCCTTGCGCTACGGGTCTAGCCTCCTCATTCGACGTAGAGCTTGCTCACGAGATTGGTGTCCAGCTTGGACAGGAATGCAAGGCCAAGGGAGCTCATGTCCTTCTCGGGCCTACCATCAATATTCAGAGGAGTCCCCTTGGAGGGAGAGGGTTCGAGAGCTACTCTGAAGATCCCTTACTAAGTGGAAAGATGGCCAGTGGATACGTTAATGGTGTTCAAAGCGAAGGAGTCGCTGCGACTTTGAAACACTTTGTGAGTATCTGCCAAGGGTAAAATCCACCCATTCCGTAAGCTGACTGACAGTCGTTAACAACAGGTCGGCAATGAACAAGAATTCGAGAGGTTCTCCAACGACTCGATCATCCCCGATCGAGCTCTACGTGAGATATACCTCGAACCCTTCAGAATCGCAACCAAAGAAGCGACACCGTGGTGTTACATGTGAGTATCTCGCTGGCCAACTTCACTAAATGCTCTTTATTGAAAATGGACATGTTTTGCCCTGACAGGTCTTCTTACAACAAGGTCAACGGTACTCACGTCTCTGAATCAAAGGCTCTCATTAACGACGTCTTGAGGAAGGAATGGGGTTGGGATGGTATGATCATGTCTGATTGGACTGGTGTCTACTCCTCCGAAGCCAGTGTCAAAGCCGGTCTCGACCTAGAGATGCCGTAAGCAGAATCTCACATCATTCCGAACGCCTCTGACAAGCTACTGAGTTCCATTTCGTCTCAACCAGAGGACCTCCCGTCTATCGGGGAGCTCAGACAACTCGAGACGTTTTCTCCGGAAAGTTGCAGATGCATCACATAGATGCTCGTGCTCGTGAAGTTCTCAAGCTCGTTCGACGCGCCAAACAGTCGGGTATTCCCTTCGACGCCAAAGAGTCTTTGGTAGACAACGACGAGACTCGTGCGCTCTTGCGAAAAGCTTCTGCCAACTCGGTCGTTCTCTTGAAGAACGAAAAGAGCGTCCTGCCTATCAAGAGCGCGAAGAAGATCGCTGTCATTGGATCAAATGCTCGTGTGGCTGTGGCTTCAGGAGGAGGATCCGCGTCGATGCTGTCTAGTTACACAGTAACTCCTCTTGAGGGTATCACCTCTGCTGCCAAGGAATTGGGTGCGGAGGTCGACTACGCTATTGGTTCCGCCTCGTACATGTACCTACCAGCTGCCACTAACTTATTATCGCACCCAGATGGCAAGCGCGATAAAGAGGTCGCCCAGATGGACTTCTGGTTGCAAGAGCCCTCTTCCGACTTCACTACTGCTGGAAAGGCGTCTGTGAAGATCTCTGCCAAACCTGACTATTCTGTCGGTGCTAACACGGCAAACGCTTTCATGATGGACGGTATCCCTCGAAACATCGGTGCTAGCAAACCCTTCATCAGGTACAGGGCGAACTTTTCTCCCGATCAGGATGGAGACTGGCAATTCGCACTCGGTTCAGTCGGTAGCGCTAATCTCTACGTCAACGGCGAGCATGTAGTCGACAACGATTCGAAGTGGGAAGCAGGAGAGATGTGGTTCAATATGGGCTCTAAGCAGCGTATCGGAATCGTAAAGGACCTCAAGATGGGACAACAGTACAGCGTTGAAGTCAGGTGCTGGCACCGAGAGAGTGCGTTAGCTTCTCCTTTCCAGACGGCAGGTGCCATTCGTATCGGAGCCTTGCCGGTTGTCGAGGACGCCCAAGCCATTGCAGATGCTGTCAAGATTGCTCAGCAAGCCGATACTACTATTGTGGTTGTCGGTCTGAACGAGGATTGGGAGTCTGAGGGGTATGATAGGAAGCATATGGAGTAAGTCCGACATCTTTTCTTCCTCGATAGCCGGCCGCTAACGTAGAAATTACAACGCGACACAGCCTGCCTGGTACCTCGAACAAGCTGGTAGCAGCTGTTCTCGCCGTTGCTCCCAACGCCATCATTGTCAACCAATCAGGGACGCCGGTAACGATGCCATGGGTTGACCGAGCCTCGACCTTGGTTCAAGCTTTCTATGGAGGAAATGACGTTGGTAACGGTCTGGCGGATGTGCTTTTCGGTAAAATCAACCCCTCCAGCAAATTGTCGTTGACTTTCCCGTGAGTTTGCACGAAGCTCGATTGTTTGACCCGTCTCTGATCGGGCTAGCTTGCTGTAGTAAACTTCTCAGCGATTCGCCTTCGGATGTCGGGTTTGGAATCACTTCGGCTTCGTACGGCAAGACCTTCTATCAGGAAAACATTTTCGTCGGATATCGCCATTTCGACAAATCGAAAATCGAGACCTTGTTCCCATTCGGTCACGGACTTTCGTACACCACGTTCTCATTTAGTGATTTGAACGCTTCTGAGGTGTCGTCTGACGGAGAGTTTGAGATTACCTTTAAAATCAAGAATACCGGAAAAATCGCCGGAAAGGAGGTGGCTCAGGTATACGTACGAGATGTGGAGAGCAGTCTCGCTCGACCTATCAAAGAGTTGAAGGCGTTCAAGAAGGTTGCTTTGGAAGCTGGAGAGGAGCAGAGCGTGATTATCAAACTAGACAAGGACGCGCTTAAATTCTGGGATGATAGTCGTGAATACTGGAACGCCGAGGCAGGTGAATTTGAGATACAGGTTGGCCCGTCATCTGTCGAACTCCCTTTGAAAACTGTCGTCAAGCTAGGAAAGAGCTTGACTTGGTTGGGATTGTAATTGCTCGAGTAGCGTGATAAATCGTTGTACATGGTAGATCTATGCGATTGAATCGGACAATGAAGTTGCTTAGTGTGTGTGACTTTCAAGCAGTTGATATCAAGTTCTGAGCAATTTATCGGGATCTTGTACCAGGCGTATAGTTACAGTAGTTTGTTTCGCTCTCACATCATTGTCATAACACTGGCCAAGATTACGTGGTTTGTGCTCCATCCCTCCCTCAGCTCCCAATTGGCGCATCTTCTATTGTTTACATGGGAGCCATACCGGCAGCCTGGGCTTGAGCTTGCATCTCCTCTGGACTCATGGAAGAAGACTCAATCATGACTCCAAGCCCGATCTTTGAGGAGCCCTACAGAACGTCCCAAGGGTGATATGAGCATTTGTATTTCTGTAGCAAGATCATATACTTACCTTCACGTGATCGATCTCACCGCCGACCAAGAAGGCAAATGCTGGAGTAAACCTTTGCTCCAATAGCATGCCGACCTTGCCCTGCGAGTCGACTTGACCCCTGAAGGTGGCCATCCTGAACTCATATTTAGCTCCCAAAGTAGCAGTGGCCTCTCTCTTGCCCGGACCCATAGGCGAAGCGGGGGTATTTATAACCTGGAGATCGAGTCCAACATCAACAGAAGGCGAAAGCTTTTGGTAATAGGTCGACTGGATGATACCCGTAGGCTGAAGTTGAAGAGTAGCAATCCACTGGTTGATAGAGCTTAGGCCCAAAGAAGTCGGCGAAGTCACGGGAACAGCAGAGGAAGGGGAAGGAAGGGAAGTAAGTTTGGCGAGATAGGAAGTAGAAGTCTCCAAGATTTGCGGCTGAGGATGCTGAATCAACGTCTCGAATCCCAGGGCAAGTCGAGGGGAAACAGAGTGCAAAAGGGAAACCATGTGGATCCCCGTCAGATCAGTTGGAGAAGGATTAATAGTTCGGAGGTTAAGGGAGTAATGAGGTCCGATGTGGTCGTGTTCTATTTGAATCATGGAGTGACCGGCCTGTTGCGCCAACTATAGTATCGACAAGCGAGCAGAATGAGCAAGAGACCCACATAGCCACGTTGTCATCTGGGAATCGCTGTTACATACCTGAGC
This sequence comes from Filobasidium wieringae, assembly GCA_001600055.1. Lineage (NCBI taxonomy): Eukaryota > Fungi > Basidiomycota > Tremellomycetes > Filobasidiales > Filobasidiaceae > Filobasidium > Filobasidium wieringae. The sequence continues at coordinate 678,425 of BCIV01000005.1, forward strand.
CTGTACCTTCGTGGTATCGTTTGGGCCCCAGGTCTGGTTCGCTCGTGCAGTCACTGAACCAGAGTGATCTACTCCACCTTGTAACAAAGTCTAAGATTTGGATTCCGGCAAGGAGTTGTCAGCCTAACCGCGATTGCGTCATGGAAACGACCTGATGGTACCGGACGTACGTTGTTGTCAGCGAAGACAGCTCCGAAGTTGTAGCTTGGAGGTTGAGTTGCGCTAGCCAAACTGAACGAATGAGTGACCTGGAAAGCGGGCGAAAGGGAAAGACCCTTGGTAAGATCGGCTCGTGCACCATCGAAGAGGAAGTTGGTGAGGTGGGTTTCTATAAAATAGAGTGATTGTGCATTCAGATGCCAGGAATCGCTACTAGTTGATATTGCGATACCTACGTTTGATCTCTCGGGTCAAGTTCTCCACAGTACCAGGCTGGAATAAACCGAAGCTCTCCTTCCAACTTTCGAATTTCGTGTAAGTGTTTGCGAGGGGGCTAGTCAAAGGCCTATGTACGGCATGGAACGCATCGAGGTATGGTGCGAATGCCGAAGGTGCAGGTGCAGGAATGGCTGAGATCTTCTCGTCCATGCTGGGGACAGCCGCGGGGTTGTAGGCCGGATAGGAAGGAGCACTGGCAGACATGGCTAGAACGATTTTGACAAGCTAAGACAAGTGCCCAAGTCAAGTCTTGAACGACGATCCAACAGGTATTCATCGGATTCATTAGCGTCTTGCGTCTTCTCGCTCAGACTTTTCTCGCTTCTCACGCGTATCATTTATTACCATTTCTCAATAAGTCGATCAAGCAGGCAAGCAGACTGAGCTGCAGCTCGCTAGAAACGTCGAGCACATCAAGTAGAACATCATGACACTGGTTGCTAATAGACACATTCTTTGAGCTTAACGGTCAGGCTTGAGCAATAGCTTCGTCATCCAGGTCATCGAAACGTATATGGGCAGAAGGTGTCTAACGTTGTCCCAGCTACTAGCGCATTTGAGATATCGAACATACGCCCACATACGTCGGAACAGCTTACACACCAGTGATTGTATACAAGCCAGGTTTGACGCAACTTCGAAAACAATCGCGATGACCTCAGCTGTCTCTATAAAACCAGTGCCTGAGGGCTTTTCTGCCCATACAGAACGCAACGCGACCATCCTACTGCCTACGCAAGACAAACCCTTCCTGAATCCGATTCAAGAATACAACCGCGATCTTAGCGTTGCTGTGATCAAGCACTGGGGAACTATCAAGGAGAAAGCTTTAAAGTCGAAGTGGGATGCAAAACAGGCGAGAAGGGTCAAACGGAATCAAGGTATAGACCAGAAGACGGAACCCAACGGTGAGTACGAAAGATGTTGAAGCAAGATCTACTACCTATATCTCTATACACCACTTATCATTTCCGCTGATTACTCGATCCTGGGTTTTGATGGGTTTTCAGGATCGGCACCTTCTGCATCCATTCAAGCTGAGACTGCATCGTCATCAGTTGATGCCCAAGATCAAGCCGTACCTCAGAACGCTACTAAATGTGCGGAGACTTTCTACCCACCCAAATTCACAATTGTGGAAGCACTGAGTGCAACCGGGCTTCGAAGTATTCGATATGCACAGGAGATTCCGGGTGCAGGGTATGTTATACGAAATCTTGTGTCATTTTGCACTTCCTCTGCTTAAGAAGCTTTCATCTATAGGTTAATTCTTGCCAACGATCTTCTGCCTACAGCTTGCGAGTCTATAGTTAGGAATGTGGAATACAACGATGTTCAAGCTATACCGCACGATACGCTACCAGACGGAGTGACCCCAAACCCTGAACATGTTGCGAAAGGAAAACCAAGGCGTAGATTCAAGCGCGGAGGGGTGGTGGTCAATCAAGGCGATGCGAAGTGAGTCTGCCATGACGTTACTGTATGCAATTCAGCACAAGTTGATCGCTTCCTCTTCCCAGTACTCTGCTCTACAGCCATCGAGATGAGGCTGACAGGGTCGATGTCGTAGATCTTGACCCTTACGGAACAGCAGCTCCGTTCATCGACAGTGCGGTGCAGGCCGTGTCTGATGGGGGACTTCTGTGCGTGACTTGCACAGATCTGGCAGTTTTAGCAGGAACCAGCTACCCAGAAAAATGGTAATGTCCCTTTCAATCCAAGCTCATGATCAAGATGCTGAAGCTTTGCCTTGCTTAGTTTCGCCAATTATGGAGGCGTTCCTGTGAAAGCAGAATACTCCCACGAAGGGGTGAGTAGATAACTTACAGTGCCAATGAATCCTCAACGTTGAAGCAAGGGAGCTGATCCCGTTCTTGTAACAGGCTCTTCGTCTGGTATTGGCTGCGATATCTTCAACAGCAGCACGGTACGGAAAGACCATACAACCGCTCGTCAGCCTATCCATCGACTTTTACTTGAGGGTCTTTGTCAGAGTGCATTCGGGACAAGCTGCCGTCAAACACACCTTCTCGTAAGCTTACCCTGCGTCCGGATTGTCGTCCCGGTTTTGATCCTTTTCCGGCCCTAAGGAAGCACGGGGTAGTTTATGTTTGTCATTCGTGTCAGTCACATCACGCGCACGCGTTCGGCAAAGTTGTGGAGAAGACCAATTCGAAGGGCAATTCTATGGATAGTTTCAAGTTCAACAGCGGTCCTCCAGTAGGGGAAAAATGTCCTGAATGCGAGTCTTCCATGACGGTTAGTTTAACATAGTATTACGGAATACCTTTTTTGCTATGCTTAGGAAAAACATGCTTGCAGAGTTGTGGACCTCTCTGGCTCGGTGCATTACATGACAAACAGTTCATCGAGACACTGCTCGAGGATATCGAAGGCGAAAGGCAGAATTACGGTACCTTTGCTCGTATGAAAGGAATGCTTACAATGGCTAAGGAGGTAAGCGATCGCTAGTATAGAGTACATATCTTTTCACATGCTGACCACCTCGATATCGATGCATCAACAGGAAGTTCACGCTCTTTTTTACTTTACGCCATCGAAAGTGGCAAGCTTTTTTCACTCGGTCTGCCCGAATTTGGCAGAATTTGTGTCAGTATCCCGAATGACACAATAAAATTTATACTGACTGTGCATGCTATTTACACAGCTCTGCGTTATTGAATGGTGGCTTCGAAGTATCGCGATCGCATGCTGTACCTGGATCTATCAAAACAAATGCGCCCAATCAATTTGTTCATGATATCTTCAGAACTTGGATCGAACAGAATCCTGTCAGAGAGGATAAGATTCCCCCTGGCTCACCTGCCTTGAAATTACTGAAGAAAGCGAAACGGTAGGAGACCTCCTTCCCTGTCCATGATAACTTGAGCTGACAGCGTATTTTCGCACGATTTCTTTAGATATGACGTCAACTTTGCTCCGCACCCGGACTTGAGCAAGGTCGTGGATAAAGGGAAACTTGTTCGATATCAAGTCAATCCCACTAAAAACTGGGGTCCTGGCTCACGACCGAAGAACGCCCCGGCACTGCCTGATAATGATGTCGTGACACAAGAAGCATTTGAAGGAGCGGGTTCGAAAGGCGACGACAATATAGGTACCGCTGATGCGTCAGAGTTAGGGAAGAAGCGTCCCGGAGACGGAAATCAGGCAAGAGGCCGCGAAAAACGAATGAGAACGGATGATGAGGAGGAAGCTGCTCAGAATGCTTAGCTGTACAAGTACGACCTCTTTCAGACGATTTTATGTTAAGGTACAAGCTCCAGTAGAGAGTCACGATGTCCGCAGTGTACAGTAGCATATTGGGACATCAAAGTTGTCCGATACGGCGGACCATCTGTTCTTTGATATTTGAATCTAAGTCCGAAAAAGTAGCCATATTAGATCTGACCGTGAAAATAAACCTTAGAATTACCCACATGCGTTCATGATAGTCTGTTCGTTGATGACTATGTCAGTAGTATCTGTTCGCGGTCTCGAGACTCGGGAAGCGATAGCTGCGCCGTCAGTCTCCAATATGATTCTGTATGCGATAGTCCTTAGTCTTATGGTTTTATCTCTTGATAGTCCGTTACGATACTTGCCCGTCATCAATGGTTTCATCCGCTGCAAGCAGAACCATATCTAATCCCTCCAGAACGCTTCTCTTCTCAACTTGTCCTCGGAGCAGCAGACTGACTGCGTCGTGAAAAGCATTCAAAGTTAGGGAAAGTTGAACTTCGTTTGATGTTGCCAGAGGTCCAACGATATGAAAGTGTAGATCGGTAGTAGATTTCGTCAAAATTAGATGAGGTGGCAGAGGATTGATGTCACCTATGATCATCCATCGAAAGCAAAGGCAGTGTCAGCATGTTGATTGTGACCTCGTTGTTGGCGAAGCAGATCCACCTCCACCTCGTTTGGTCTTGTCATGTACGCTTTTCTCAAAGGCTTTCTGTTCTTTCACAGTCGTGAGGACCTGGGACTGCGACTCCATCGGGGAGACATTTTGTCCAACGCTACTGCTTTGATGCGGAGCACGATAATACTTTGCAAGGACCCGATGCCCGTCAGCATCCAACACCAAGAGAGCGGTCACCGAGTAGAGGGATAGGTTGCTCTGCACCGGAGGTATCAGCTATCATGTGTACACCGTCGGCGGGCAGAAAGTGGGCATACCATTGAACGAGGCACAGACAGCCGGATGAATGGGACCGGAAGAACGACTGATGTTGAATGAATGCTGGGTCTACAGTTTAGACTTTGGTTACATGCATCACAGATCACATATCGTTGTCCTGAATCTGTCTGGATCCGCGCGTCACGTCCTCTGTCCCTTGTCCACGTCGGAACCACACACTCAGCGGTATTCTGCAAACTATGTTTGGCGGCCTTACGCTTCGGTTTTGTGCTTATTTGGAACGCACTGACTGCCTAGCGTCCTGAATATCTCACAGGTGATCGGTGAGGCACATCCTCGACGGACCATAGCCCCTCAAATCTAGGCATCAATCTAGTTAATCCAGGTCAACATTGCGAATTGTGGTAGTCGAGCAGTTTAAAGATGGTAAGCAACTTCTTAGTTGTGTCTGGCCGTGTCGTTAGATAGCTCATACCTAGGACTTGTTAGCCGATGCTGCTTGATATTAAGGTCGGTCAGCTAGACATTTGGATATTTAGAGCAAGATCATTGATATGGCATTTACTGCCTGACTTTCAGAAAGTACTAACTACACGAAGCGACCGGGTCAAAGCTCTCGATTTCCACCCTACTGAACCATATGTTTTAGCTGGTCTTTAGTAAGCCGGTCTGGTTCATCTTGAGCTATTGAAATCTGGAGAGGCTCAAGAAGATTCCCCGCTATGTTCCTAGCAATGGTCAGGTAAAGATCTGGAATTACCTGGATGGCTCGGAAGTCAAATCTTTCGATGTATCCGAGGTTCCCGTCAGAGCGGTCAAGTTCATAGCTAAGAGGAACTGGGTGAGTATAGTAAATGTGACAACTCAGGGACAATGCTCAGTTCAGATTATTACACTACCATCTAGTTTGTAGCTGGATCTGGTAAGTCGATGACAAAATCGGAAGGCATTGTGATACAAATTGAGCCCATTCGTGAACACGATAGATGATTTCATGGCTCGTGTCTACTCTATCTCTACTGGAGAGAGAGTTCACGCTTGGCAACCTCACGAAGACTACATCAGAAGCATTACCGTCCATCCTTCCTTACCAATAATCTTGACCGCTTCGGATGATTGCACCATCAAAAGTTGGGACTGGGACAAGAATTGGAGGTGTACACAGGTCAGTGTAGCGACTCCTGCAACGTCATGAAAAAAACTGAACAGAAACCTTAGGAGTACGTTGGCCATAATCACTATATCATGTCGCTGTCTATCGTAAGCTGCTCTGCTTGCCACATTTTGGCGGTTCTGACAAAGACTGGCGTCCTACCCTTTGTAGAACCCGAAAGATCCCCAAATATTCGCGTCGGCTTGTCTGGATCATACCATCAAGGTCTGGTCACTGGGGTCGCCTACACCTAATTTCACCTTGGAAGACGCACATCAGAAGGGTGTCAACAGCGTGGATTATTATCACGGTGGAGACAAACCCTTTTTGATCTCGTGCGGAGACGAGAGAACGATCAAGATCTGGGACTACCAGAACAAATCTTGCGTACAAACTATAGACTCACCTGCAGCCAACATATCTTTTGCAGTATTCCATCCGTCTCTACCCTTGATCATCTCTGGGTCAGAAGATGGTACCGTCAAGCTTTGGAACTCCTCGACTTATCGTTTGGAGACCACTCTTTCGTACGGGTTGGAGCGATGTTGGTGCGTCGCTTATCGCAAAAACGGAAACGAGGTCGCCCTCGGATACGACGAAGGCCTCGTTGTGTTGAAGGTACGGCGCTGTTTCTGGCTCTCTTCCTCGACTCGTGATCTGATATGCGGGATACGCATTTAGCTGGGTAGGGAAGAACCATCGATGTCGATGGACCTTTCCGGAAAAGTTGTGTACGCGAAAAACACAGAGATCCTTTCCGCAAACCTCCAGTCCATTGGAGATGAAGCGATCCCTGACGGCCAGCGATTGGCCTTGCAAGTCAGGGAACTTGGGACCACCGATATGTTGCCCCAAAGTCTACAACATAGCCCCAACGGGAGGTAAGCCCTACGTCGACTGGGAAGAACAGTGTGCGATCGAGCTCATCTCTTGCCTTTAGATTCGTCACTGCCGTCGGTGATGGCGAATATATCATCTATACAGCTCTAGCCTGGAGAAATAAAGCTTTCGGCACAGGTACTTCTTTTGCTTGGGCAAGCGACTCCAACACTTATGCCGTTCAGGAAAGCAAAAACAAGATTCGAGTGTATCGAAGCTTTAAGGAAAGGCTTGGCTTCATTAAACCGACCGGAATCGCAATCGACGCTGTTTACGGAGGAACCCTGCTGGGGGCTAGAGGTAACGGATATGTCCTGTTTTGGGATTGGGAAACAGGCGATCTGGTTCGCCGAATTGAGGTAGACGCAACCAACGTGAGTCGAAATGCAAAAGGTTCATAATCACAGGCCTGATTAGATTTGACACAGATCACTTGGTCTGGTTCTGGAAACCTAGTCGCCATAACTAGTACCGACTCTCTCTATCTACTGCAATTCGACCGTGAGGCTTACAACGAGGCGTTGAGCTCTGGTATTTCTACGGGCGACGAAGGGGTGGAGGCTGCCTTTGACCTAGTTAACGAGATCAGTGAGACGTAAGTATTTCTCAAGAGTGATGTTTTCTGTTTCAAGGGCTTAATTATTCGTATGCAGGGTTAAAACGGTCAAGTGGATCGGGGATTGCTTGTTGTTCACAAACGCCACCAACCGACTTAATTATTTGATTGGCGAGCAGGTTCACACCATCAACCACTTTGATCAGTACGTCTGTCTAGCCACCTCGCGACTCTGGCAACACACTAATCTACATTCTCAGATCGATGTACTTGCTTGGTTATATCCCGGCACACAACCGCGTCTACGTAGCCGACAAGGATATGAGTATCTTCAGCTTCTCGTTGTCTTTGACTTTGGTTGAATACCAGACGGCTATCCTCCGCGGCGATTACGATGCAGCGAGTGCTCTTTTACCCACCATTCCGAACGAACAGCGGAACAAGATTGCTCGATTCTTGGAAGCTCAAGGTTAGTCTATCTGATGGGATATAAGCATGCCGATTGTCTTCATCTTCTTTACCGCTAACAGATTTGAAGGAGATGGCTCTCCAGGTTGCGACCGATCCGGATCAACGATTTGAATTGGCCGTTCAACTAAATGATCTCGACCTTGCTTTGGATCTCGCGCGAGCCACTCCTGTGGCTGGCTCGGAAGCGAAGTGGAGAGTGGTTGGAGATAAAGCAATGGACGCTTGGCGCATAGATCTTGCCGAGGAATGCTACGTTAATGCAAACGATCTCTCGGCTCTATTGCTCATTTACGTCTCTATCGGTGATCGTTTTGGATTGGAGAAATTGGCTAATCTCGCTGGTAAGTAGCCCTACCTCGCTCATTCTGAACCCCGACGCTCACGATCCCTTCCCGTTCTAGCTCAGCAGGGGCAGCAAAACATTGCTTTCACCTGCTATCACCAGCTTGGCGACGTGCAGGCTTGCATTGACCTGCTCATTAAAACCAACCGGGCACCGGAAGCCACTTTGTTCGCGCGCAGCTATGCTCCTTCCGCTGCATCATCAGCCGTGAAGAGTTGGAAGACCCATCTGGTGCAGAGTGGTAAACTGAAACTAGCAGACACCCTAGCTGACCCAGAGCACGACGCCTCGGTATTCGACGAGGGATGGCCGGAAGCGCTAGAGCAAGAACGACGGTCGCACAGCGACGCATCTGATGTTGCGGCTCAACCGAACGGACATGCAGATCATCCTGAAACGTCAAAAGAAACAGATCGGTCGGAAGTTGCCGAAGACAGCACTCTGGCCGATACGGTAGGAGATCTTGTCGAGAATATCCAGGAAATGGTCATCGAGCCTTCGGATGCTGAGACGAACGGGCAAGATACTCAGGCTGGTAAGTATCTCGCTGTTTGTCATACCGATGTGCCTGCTGGGTTGCTCAGACTGTTGGACTAAAGATGAACAGGTCCCTCCAGCAGTACATAACGATTCGGTCGATAACAGGGAAGCTGAAGCAAGCCCTGAAGTCGAGGCAGAGGCGGTGGCTGAGGCTGTTGACAAACCTACTGCGAATGGAGGAAAGAAGAAAAAGGGAAAGAAGCAATAGAATGTTCCGGCAGCTCTGACGGTAGTGAATGTCATTTTTTGTAAACAAACCTTCTTTTTTACGTATATATCATCATGACAACGATTGCGTGGGCGGAATTCGGACCGCAGCATTGTATGGCATGACAACGCTACACTTCCTTTATTCTTCCTCAGATTCTTGTTCATCTCCTGAGACTTGTGCGTTCTCCCTCTCTGCTTGTTCCATGAGACGCGCAAGGGCATCATCTTCAACGGCAGAAACAGCTTTTGGCTGCAGATCGTTTGTCACGTTAGCCAATACCTTTCGATACTTGAACAACAGGCCCTTGACTCACTCGCATAGCAACATTCATTGCACCATCAAACTTTTCAATTTCTTCCTCGATTTTGCTGAGCGCTTTCTCCATAAGGTCTATAGCAGCGTTCTTATCCGTGCTGGTGGTGCTCATGACATAAAGGGGGGGAGCAACAAGTCGAATCTTTATGGGTACCTGCTCGGTGGAAAGAGCCTCGCCCGCACGAAGCGCTGCCTTGATCCCGTTGATACCCTCGTAGGAATAGCAAGTAAGTTCCAAATCAGATCTAACCTTGACAGGTTTAGGTGTGAGACGCCTAGCAATGGTCGAAAGGAGATCGGCGCGAACGTCGGCAGACATCTCTAGTCCCTCGAAGGCAGTGTCGGCTTCACTGTATGCAACAAGTGGTCAAACCTGACATTGTGCGAAGAGTACATCATGAACATTACGTACGTCACTGCCAATTTGAAAGCGTCATGAGCGTGTCCGTATTTCTTCCCCAACGGCCAGACAATGTTCTCGTAAAGCTTCTCGGCATCGCATTCACATTTCTTCGCTACCTGAGTGATAATAGAGTCCACGGCTTTGCCTTTTTCATATTGTTCCTCGCATTTGACAACCTCTTCAGCTGAGACTCGACGCTTGGATAAATCGATGTAACCTAAAGCCAGTGGTCAACATGTCAGAACTGAGGGGGAGAACATTGCGTTTGTCACTTACCCTTCTCTGGGTCGACCCTCATGACAACGACCACCTCATTTCTTCCCACTCTGATCAACTTTTGAACAGATCTTATACGTCTTCGAGACAACTCGGAGAGCAAAATCATTCCTTCGATGTTATCGTACTCCAGCTGATTAGAGGGGCACAATATCAGGGAAGTTCAATGCTCAAATCTGGAAAGGCGGCCTACAAGTTTGACGTAGGCTCCCATTTCAGCGATTTGCTTCACTTGAACCATGACCAATTGGTCGACCTGATAAATCCAGTCACACATATATCAGTTACGACAACGATGCCTTGAACTCATGAAGAAGCAGCACGTACTTCTGGGAACTTGTTTTCATAATAGCGCATTTTGATGGAGGTCGTAGGCTTCTAATAGATAGGTGGAGTTGAAGGCTCTACAGTTCAATTGAGGACAATGTTGGGGTCCGAAATTGGATCGGTGGTCTGATAAATCTCAATTGTTCGTTCTCGACACACTCCCGACTCGCTCGAAGCGACGGACATACGCGCGCTCGATCCCTTACTGACCCATGTCCGTTGCGTAGATCAGTCCGGCAGATGGCGAGTAGATCCGTCACTCAACCTTACGCAAGATCATTCACGACTCTCGACTACTCGGAACAGAGTACAAGTCATCCTACCTTTAGACCCCTTTGTAACAATCGTTCTCCCCCTCTCATTATAACTAATCGATATCGCTAACAGGCCGACTGCTGCTCTCATCAAGAGGTCAACTATCAATTCCCACCCAATGTCAGCTTCTCCGTCTCCCCTGCGACGGTCCTCCCGGCTTCAGTCTACGGACTCCCACACGACGATAGACTTCGGCAATATATATCGCAAAAGGAAGAGAAGTCCTACACCTACACCTCTGTCTACCTCTGAACAACCTCAGACATCAGGCCACGTCGATGTAGCGTACATCTCGCCTGTATCGAGGAACGTCGTTCAAAGTACACTCCTACCCTTGAAAAGAAATATCGATGCCGATGTCCAAGAGATGGGTGGTCTTCTGACCCCACCTCCTACCAAAGAGCGAGATAAGAAGAGGAGAAATTTGGGAGTGTAAGCTAAGCAGTGTTGTTATCGAGTACATTTTCATTCAAGTAATGCAACCTTCCTCCCGCAGTGCAACGAATCTACCTCGTCAAAACATCCAGACCTATAACAGCTCGTCCGATTCGAGTCTCGGAGGGTCTGGCGAAGCTTGGCGTGAGAGAGACGTCACACCTCCACGATCCACCGGCCAGCATGCTTTACCATCCACACCCTCCCGTCTACGAGATGAAGTCTCAATAAGAAGCGTTCTAGGTTCGCCTGGAAAACGAAGAATCATCAACAAGCGATCCGGTGCGGTCGTTGTTCAGAATCTACCAGGACATCTGAAAACCCTAATCCTCTTGCATCAGGCATTTAGCTTGAGTTTAGGGCTTTGGCTTGCCACCCATCCTCCAGTACTACCGCCTCTTGAGCCATTGCCTTCTTCAGCTCAGAATGCTGCGGAGCTGGAAGTCGATCTGGACGACCTGACGACCTACCTCTCGATCAAGGCTACGGTCGAGAAGACATGTGCCAGGCGATTCGGGATTAGCGAACTGAGACGTTTGGCCTGGGTCTGGGCGTGGGACGACAGCGACAAACGAGAACTCCCTGAACTACAAGCTTTGGAAGTCGAGGAAGAAGCTGAGCAGCGGAGCAGAAAGCGTCGCGTAGGAGACTATTCGATTACACTTGCTCGGACTATCGACCCTGTCACGCAGAGGAAAACGCTGACCCATGGGATTGGGATCAGACTCCGGCTGACATCTGCTGAGGTAGCCTCGATGCGAAACTCAATCCACGCACAAATTGGTATCAACGCTGGTATGGCAGCTTTGGGTCGGTGGAATGCTGGCAGTGAAGAAAGGGGGAGATTGTTCGAAGCCAAGATTTGGAAATGGTGGGAAATCTGCAAAAGACACGGCAGTCGAACGGACATGGATGATGAACCTGATGAGCTCGATAACCAGGAGGAAATAGTACCAAATGTTCCAATGGCAAATCTACCAAAGATTCCTCAAGCAGTTATCAACTTTCAAGGCGCCGTTTCGTCACATCCGATCTCAAGACCTTTACCATCACTCTACGGCTCAGGCAGTTCACCGCGTTTCTATCGGAATGAAGCAGCTCTTCATCAGACGAGAGGAGGACTTCACGGCCTGACCGATGCACGTGTCAGCACAAAGGCTTTCGTTTCATCGGAAACTTTGAGCGGAGACTCGAACGATGGCGTTGACGTATTCGGACCGGTTAAGCGGACTGCTGTGAGTATAGGTAATACCAGTGTCGCAGACCGTCGTCAGGCGTTGTACGAGCGCGTGAGTTGACTGCTACTCGTTGTGTTCGAATTCGGTTACCTAACGCTATACTGCATTACAGATCAAAGCAAGAACCACGAAACCTAGCTCGCCGAATCAAGGAAGGTCTGATCATATAACAAAGGTCGAGAACATGACTAAGGCGGATGCGTCTGCGGAGCTGAAACGTCGTAGCACATTGAGTCGATTGGAAGCTGTTGCCGAAGGTGTTTGGATGTAGGTCATCGCTGGGCATGGCAGTTCGAGACTTATAGCTGAACATTTTTTTTTCAGGTTGTTCTCGACCGGCATACCGGGAGTTGACGGTAACGAAAGGGCTGGAGAACTGCCTACCAACCTGACCACCAGCCAGAGTAGGCGAAAAGCCCTTCCCATGAGCGAGGTTATGGACATCGTGGTAAAAAGCTCGAAGACGCCGATTAGTGCTGGTAAGTTATAGACACACCTGTCATTGATCTACGCTTATGAAGTTCATTGATAGCGGAAGCAAGGGACTCATTGACATTATTGACCAGTCTTTGCCCAAATTTCCTGTTGTTGAGAAGTATTCATCGGCAGGAATGGTTGGAGATGCCGCCTGCAGTGCCCGCCACCTCAAGAGGAGGGGCCAACGCAGTAACCAGTTCACACCGTGATCTAGATGGAAACCGCCTGCGGGAGGTCCGGGAAAGGATCCGCAAGGAACTGGAGAGCGATTTATAGCATTCATATAGCCTCAGGTTGTTGTTTACGGACATTGACCCCTTGCGTTTATGAAGTTGAGCTAGCCACTTGATACGCTGTATGGGATGGAATATCTCGATTGTGCAAGTTTCGTAGCAAGCATCGAGAGGTCTCGGAAAACCAGACTGGTCGCTTAATGTGCGCGAAGAGACTAGGTACATACTTCTCTGATGGGTGACCTCAGAAGTTGCAGCAGACCCTCTTACCCCTGAAAGATGGATACAATATGGAGTAAGTTATTTATTGTTCATTGACGTTCAGCCTAAAGCAACAACCAGGAGAAACTTGATAGACAATCAAGTTGTCCAAAGTTGGAAGTGTGTTACTTAGATCTTGCTTTTGTGGGCTGAAGCAAGCTCAGCTAGTAGGCCGTCAAACAATGGACAGTGAACCGAGTCAAACACAATTCGGTTGATCTTGAGCAAATCTGACCAAGTTGATGTGATTTACTTGAAGTCTAGACAGTTCATGTAAAGGAACAGGCTAGTCAAGGGTACAAGGGTCTAGTCCAAGGGCATCTGGAGGCACAAACCCATACATTAAAGCCCTCTCACATGCCATGACAGGACTTGACAAGAGATGACGGGACTTGACAGGAAATGACAGCAGACGGAAGATGACAAGCTTTGATGAGGCTTTTGTTATAGGCTCCTTGTTGAGTACATACTTTTTGGATATGCGCTATTGCGCTATGCAACCTCAACCTAGTGTTGCGTGACACTCTTCCCTCTTGCGCGCGTCCTCCTCCCTGTCTCTCTCCGTACAAGTCATCTTCACCTTCCGTACTACTTTACTTTAGTTTCCCTGTTGTGATTCATACTTATCACTGAATCACAACAGCCTTCTTAGGAGTTCTTTTAGGGGTTTTAGGGTTTGCTTCTTTCTTATTATTAGGCTTGCGCCTTTTAGAAGGGGTTTCCGGGACTGAGAGAGTGGGGTTTAACAGTTTGACCAAGTTCAACAAATGTTCAACAGTTCAATAGTTTGAAGTTCAACTTACGTTCACCGTCCGGATTTGAAACTCCACCTTCGAGTGCTTGGAGGCGATTGTCAAGGCTGAGCCTGCAATGTACATTTGAACTGTTGAACTGTTGAACTTTGAAGCTTGAACCTGTGTTTTCCTACTGACATTCATTCCGTTGGTTTGGGTAGCAAAAACCTGATGATGGATCCTGGAGCAGACTACTCTAGGGCTGAGTGTCTCGTCCCAGGCAATTTTGAGGTGATCAAGGAGGTTGTTCCGATCTTGAGGGTAAGTTTGAACTTTGAACACTAAGAGCAGAAAGACGCTAAAACAGTGGTTGAACACCTGTAGATCTTCTCTGTGGTCACTAGACGTCTATCGGTGCGGAGTGTAGCTGGTTCCAACTTTGCCACGGTAGCAAGCATGATTCCAATCATGGACGCGCTTCACAAGCGTTTGACACAAATCAAGGTGGAAGGGACACCCTCCAAGGCCGTCAAACATGGAGTCCAGCGCGGTATAGACGTGCTAGATAAGTACTATGCAAAGACCAATGAAAGCGCCTTGTTTCAAACGGCAATACGTGAGTTTAGTGTTTGCATTCAAGGTGTCTAGACAGTTGAACTTGTTGAACTTTGAACTTCTAGTGCTGCACCCAGGCTATAGAGTGCAATACCTTGTGAAGCAAGGTTGGCCAACCGAGTGGGTTGAAGAGGCAAAAGAAGTTGTGAGGAACATCTGGCAGACCACATACAGGGAGATGTATGAGCCCAATGAAAAGGTCAAGCCTCTTAACCCAAGAAAGGTGTGTTTGGCTGTTGAACATTTGAACGGCGTTCATTTTGCTAAGCTTTTGAACTGCCAAATGTTAAGCTGAAGTTGCAGAGTTCAATGACTTCCTAGGGCTGGATCAAGACGAGGATGACAGTACTGATGAGGATCCTTTTGCGAAGTTCATCAACGGGCCCAGGATGTGCTTGCGACAGTACAAGGACCCAATAATCTTCTGGAGTTCAGAGTTTGCCAATACTGGCAATGAACAAACCATGGGCCTTGCTAGGATAGCTATGGACGTTCTAGGATGCCCAGGTACGTTTAGGAGTTTAAACTGCAAGGAATTCGAGCTGATATAGCGTTATTTTGAACTTAGCAACTTCTGTTGAAGTTGAACGTGCATTCAGTCGCGCTGGTTTGGTGGTTTCGCCTAAACGGAGCCACTTGGACCCTGAAACGGCTGGACTACAGCTGTTGGTGGCTGATTGGTTCAAGCACGGTCACTGCAGACCCATCCTGTTTGAGCAGGCGTGGAATAAAGGTAAGGCCCGAGAGGTAGCGCCTAAGTCGACGACACCTGTTCCAGCGCTTAGAATGATCAAGGCTAAGAGCAAGGGAAAGCGTACTGTTGTTGTAGACCTGGTATCCCCAGAGAAACAGGGCCCAAGCAAGGAGGCTAGCTCCACTAAGGTGCCAATGTAAATGTAGATCAATCATGCATGTTCAAAAGTTCAAACATGTTCAATCAATGTGAACAGCACTGACGTTCAAGTTCATTAAACTTGAATGTTGCAAATTGCAATGATTTGACATCATTGGCAATAAGCCATATGGATGACATATGGATTGGCAATCTCAAACACAAAGGGAATCATGAAACATAAACAACATACCATGAAACACAGGGGTAGCACAGCAATCACGTACTTGTGATCGATCACGTGATTAGGTTGGCACAGCTCATCAATCTCGTACTACTTTACAAACAGTCCCACATTGGTCCCACAAGGGTCCCACTGGTTGCACATGATACATGTGAACTGTTAACAGGGTGGTCATCTATCCCTTGATGGAGTCCAAGATCCCGTACTCAATTACCGAATGCCGAGATGGCACCACATGGTACCAGGTTCTCTGATACATATATATAGGAGGGCACTTTGACCTCTACTTCTGTCCTCACTTTACTTTACTTGTAAYAATCAATGACTTCAATGACTATTTGACATTAGATTCATTCACCAAATTACAACAGGTTATGAGCCCAGTAATTGTTTGACCTAGTCTTAATACATCAAGATAGCTCTCTAAAGGACAACTCACCTATCAGGACATCAAGAAGATATCGCTRGACATAGGTGGACAGTTGGACAAAAAGAGATCAACASAGGTCATCAAGTCTTAGAGACTTACTTAGGAGAGAGAAGACAAGATGGATTCTCACTCAGGATCAACAGGATCAGCCATCAGTAGGATACCTATCCTGACTGGTTTGKACAACTATTTCCAGTGGAGGAATGCAGTGGAGGATGGAGCACTCACTTATGGTGCCCTTCATGTGCTTARYGAAGACCTCAAGGAGAGGCCTGCTCACCCCATGGACATGGTTGAGGATGATGGAACAAAGTCAACTCCATCCTCAGCAGTCACTTCTCTTTACTTAGAAGAGTATAGGGAGTGGAAAGCTTGGAAAGAGAAGGACCAGAAGGTCATGGGTCTTATGAGACTCAATGTCTCAYCAGGTATCAGGATGGAACTYACAGKTCTGGATACTTCTAAGCAAATCTGGGACAAGCTTGCTAAGCTTCATCAGATGGATGACAAGAACTACAAGGCAGATATAGAGGAGAAGATCACCACTTTCAGGATGACAGAGGGAGATGAGCCTGCCAAGTTCTTGGAAGAATACAGTACTCTGTTGCTGAAGGCACAGACAGCCAACTTCAAGTTGTCAGAAGATGACAAAGCCACCTATTTCCTTAGGGCTTTGCCTTTCTCTTTTGAGTCTCTCAAGTCAGAGTGGAAGTTGCTCTACAGGATCAAAGACTTGATGAGACAGAAACAATCCACCTTTGAGGATCTAAGGGGAATGTTCAATACATTCATTGCTGACTACAAAAGTCAGGATGAGGTCAGGACACAGAATGCCCTGATGACCAAGAAGGTCAATACCAGTCAGCAGCAACATCAGAAGAGCAAGAGGTCTTCTGGTCAGAAGAAGGATGGTTCCAAGACATCATTGACTTGCTGGAACTGTGGCAAGCAGGGTCATTCAAGCAAGGACTGCTTCTCTCCTAAAGTAGGAGATGGAATGACACACAGGCCAACTGGACAACAAGACAATTCCAAGAAGAACAAGAACGAGAACAACTCTTCATCCGTAGCTGGAGCAACCATGGAGGAGATCAGTGAAGAAGAGTATGCTGCACTTGTCAAGAGCAAAGGACAAGAGCGCATTGAGTGGCTAGTTGATCTAGGAGCCAGTTCACACATCTGCAATAACAAGGATGCTTTCAATCAAGTGGAACGCCTTAAGACACCTAAGAGGTTCAGGACTGCATTTGGAAATGCATCTACCTGTACCATGGGAGGTCAGGTTGCTATGAAGCTACCTAAGAGTGACAACACTCTCATCTTATACAATGTGTCTCTTATGGAAGATGCACCCTGTAACCTCCTCAGTCAGGGAACACTGATTGAAAAAGGATGGTGTTGGATATGCGCTATTGCGCTATGCAACCTCAGCCTAGTGTCACGTGACACTCTTCCCTCTTGCGCGCATCCTCCTCTCTGTCTCTCTCTGTACAAGTCATCTTCATCCTTCCGTACTACTTTACTTTAGTTTCCCTGTTGTGATTCATACTTATCACTGAATCACAACAGGTATGTTACCTTGTAGTAGTGATGCCCCATATACTTTTCACTGAATCACAACAGGTTATAAGCCCAGGGTGTTGACACCACCCCGTTCAGTGAAAAGGATCAAAGGATACTACGTACACGGCAAGGAATTCTCTTCACTCTCCCGTACACTGTACTACTCCTTTCTTCTACCTCTTTCTAGTACAAATAAACATTAGAAACATACACACAACAACACAGGACTCTACTGGAA